>WURS02087775.1:0-10040 GCA_011762765.2 Rhinocypha anisoptera
CTGTCTGGGGGACATAGACACTCGTGTCTTTTTGAGAGAGAGAGAGAGAGAGAGAGAGAGAGAGAGAGTAAGAGAGAGAGAGAGAGAGAAGGATAGAAATTTTCTAATCGGACAAAAACTATGAATGAACGAGTGTATTAATTTAGTAACGCCCTAATTGAAATACAAGCAAACGAGAGAGAGAGAGAGAGAGAGAGAGAGAGCATGTGACACTTTATGGTCATAAAATAAAGAATCACATGAAACCTCATGGGGTCTCAATGGGTTAGTTTTGATGACAGATGTAACACACGGGATTGGATTGGGTCATATGAGAGAGAGAGAGAGAGAGAGAGAGTAAGAGTAAGAGAGAGGAAGAGAAAAAGTGAGAGAGAAAGGGAGAGAGAGGTGAGAGAGAGAGAGAGAGAGAGAGAGAGAGAGAGCAATTGAGAAAGAGAGAGAGAGAGAGAGAGAGAGAGAGAGAGAGAAATAGAGAGAGAAGGGGGAGGAAATTTTCAATAAAAAGTTACTTTGAACAAAATTTCACAAATTGTTCGCTCTCTCTCTCTCTCTCTTACTCTATCACAATTTTCATCAATAATCAAAATCAATCAGAAAATAATAATAAAAATAACAATAACAATAATCATCTCTCAATCAAAAGATATATTAATTAATGATGATAATTGAATAAAAGAGGTATTTTTGGCAGTGTGAGAAGAAAAAATGTTAGCGAGAGAGAGAGAGAGAGAGAGAGAGAGAGAGAGAGAAAGAGAGAGAGCAAAATGGCATTCGTAATGATGTATTGAGGATGCGGCATCGATAATAATGTTTTGATGTTGTTGTTGTTGCTGTTCTTGTGTCCTTGTGGCAATGAAAATTGTTTTGTGAGATGACAGTGGGAAAGAGAGAGAGAGAAAGAGAGAGAGAGAGAGAGAGAGAGAGAGAGAGAGAGAGAGAGAATAAAAGAGGTGGGATAGCGAGAGACAGAGAAAGGGAAAGAGAGAGGAAAAGAGAGTTTAAAAAGGTAGAATAACAACAGAAAGAGAGAGAGAGAGAGAGAGAGTTTGTAGTGAGAGAGAGAATAGAGTGAGAGAGAGAGAGAGAGAATGGAGTGAGAGAGAGAATAGAGTGAGAGAGAGAGAGAGAGAGAATGGAGTGAGAGAGAGTCGTCACAAAGTGCTTTATGATGATCGACAATCGAAAAAAATAACATAAATACACACACTCACTCACTTGAACACTAGACGGTGATGATTGACATTTTTTTATATACAACACAACACGAAACCATAGAACATAACACTTTGTGAGAGGGAGAGAGAGAGAGAGAGAGAGAGAGAAAGAGAGAAAGAGATGCACGATCAACAACAATAACATTATCGGAGAGAAAAAATGTATCTCTACATTTCATGCATTTTTATTATTACAATAGGTAAGAGAGTGAGATATTAATGATGATGATGAGATGAAAGACAAAAGAAAGAGTGAGATGTCTAGAAGAAAAGATGCGGAAAAGAAATCGATTAAGTATTTTTTTACATCAAGGCAGGACTGACCTTCTACACTATAAGCTAGAAACATATTTCACGTCATAACTCAATTAAACTTCTACACTATAAGCTAGAAACGTATCTCAATACCTAACTCAACTAACCTTCTACACTAAGCCAGAAACGTATATCAAAGCATAACTCAACTAACCTTCTACACTAAGCTAGAAACATTTCTCACGTTATAACTCAATTAACCTTCTACACTAAGCTAGAAACGTATCTCATGGCATAATCCAAAGGACTTTTTACACTAAGCTAGAAACGTATCTCATGGCATAATCCAAATGAACTTTTACACTAAGCTAGAAACGTATCTCATGGCCTAATCCAAATGATCTTTTACACTAAGCTAGAAACGTATCTCATGGCATAATCTAAATGACCTTTTACACTAAGCTAGAAACGTATCTCATGGCATAATCCAAATGATCTTTTACACTAAGCCAGAAACGTATCTCACGCCATAACACGACTGACCTTCTACACTAAGCTAGAAACGCAACTCACATCATAACTCGACTGACCTTCGACATTAAGCTTGAAACGTACCCTGGCATAACCCAAATGACCTTCTACACTAAACTAAAAATGTATCTCACGTTTTAATTCAACAACTACTAATCTGCTAATAAATTGACACTTACTTTAGTAGTGAGGAAAGAGTAATCTTCACACGGAAAGAGACGGATCGTGAGAGTTTCATCACCATTTAAATTGTCAAGATTTCCCAAGATTGCATTCGTTGAAAATATATTTATGGATTTTTTGAGAGGAAAAAATCTTTTCTGTTCGTTTCCTAATCGGTTTTTTTGTCTTTCATCATCATCATTAACATATCTTTGTCTTTAGAAAGAAAGTCATTTTAAAAATAAACTCTCTTTCTTCCTGGAATTAGGAAAGAATGTTCTTTCCTTCTCTCTCACACTCTCATTTTTATTTATTATTATTATTCGTAATAATAAATCATTCATTTCGAAAGATTTTTTACAACAAAAAATTTTTCCTATAATTAGAGATATTATAATTATGATACAAAAAAATTCGCAATATATATAGAAAAGAAAATAGCAAATAATAATATATAAACTAACTTCTCTCTCGAATATAAAAGGAACTCTTTTCAAAACCAAAGATTAAAATTTCAAAAAATTAATCAAAAGCTGAACTTATCCGGACTCTCCAAATAGATGAAAAATTTTTTAATAAATATATTTGAAACAACAATAAAATTAAAATATAGTATAAATACCTTGAAATTATTAACAAAAACAAAACAAAAATAAAAGAGGCACAGCTGAGATGAGCCAAGATGAGTATATATATTGATTTAGACACATACACAAAAAAGTCCACTTAATTATTACGTCATCATCATATTTTAATTAAATCTTTACCCCCTCTCAAGAACAACAACAAAAGAAAGAAAGTTTTGACGTTTTATCCCACACACACTTTTTGAGGCATATAGAAGAAGAAACAGTTGCAAAATTTGACTTATAGAAGAAAGAGAAGACTTGGATCAAAACACAGGCACAATTTAAGTGAGTGGGAGAGAGAGAGAGAGAGAGAGTCGCACTAAGTTGACCGAGAGAATATATTCTGTTTGTTCTTGATTTTCTTCTTCTCAACTCATGATGAGAGAAACTAGCAACATTCAAACCACACACACACACACAGAGAGAGAGAGAGAGAGAGAGAGAGAGAGAGAGAGAGAGAGAGAGAGAGAGAGAGTGGAGAAAAACAATTTTTTAGGTAAAAGTAGAGTAGAGGACCTAGTGGTCTTGGCAACACACAATAGAGAGTATATAGCTGGCCTTGGATGTATGAGAGAGAGAAAGGGGGGTCAAGAAAGGGAGTAAATTTTCTTCAAAATAGGAGCAACCTTTATATATATAGCTTGAGTCGTAGGCTAATTTGGCTTGATGATGAATATAGCACACACACACACAAATACAAAAGATATATAGCAAAAAGAAGAGTATAGAGAGAGAGAGATTAAAAAAACCCGCTAAACATACGTTTAAAAAGCTTCTTCTTCTTCTTTATCCTCTTGTAAATTGTGCGTATATGAGAGGAGATTGAATCTATCTTGTCACATTGTGTGAATTTATGAGAGAGAGAATGCGAGGGAGAGAGTGAGTGAGTTGAAGTTTGTCATATTTTGGCAGGCACGCACTCCATGTGTGTGTATATGCAATCCAGGCACACAGCTGCCAAGGTTACCAACACCACGCGGCAAGTGAGAGAGAGAGAGAATTTTGTGTACAGACAGCTCAGTTCTGTCTGTCTCTCTCTCTCTCTCTCTAATATTCAGTAATGCCACTGCCATTGCCATCGCCTTACTATGCCGGTACATAAGTTTGTTTTGACGTCTCTCTCTTTCCTCTCTCTCTCCTCTCAATTTGGAGGTAGTGGTATTTGGAACAGTGCGTTAGAGAAAGAGAGAGAGAGAAGGGGGGTTTACCTGTCTGGGAAAGAGAATTGGTTGCGGATGGGTTGCGTAATTAAAATTTTTTTTACTGTATTCTTTTTTGTACTCAATTTATTATTCTTATTAAAGGGACATGTATGATATTTTACTAAATCTTATAAAATAAAATAAAAATATATTTTTATTAAAAAAGAAAATCATAAAATAAGTAAAATCTTATCATAAAACAAAATGAAATCTTATAGTCGGTATATTATATTTTTTTAATTTTAAATTGTGCAATTGGAAAAGTTCGAATCAAATTGAATGAGAATTCGAAAAGTTATACACAACATTCGAATCGAATCGGAATAAAATTCGAATCACAACAATGAAAGCTAGATTCGAATCGGTTATGAATTTAAATGACGACAGTGAAAGTAAGATTCGAATCGGTGATGAATTCGAATCACAACAGTGAAAGCTAGATTCGAATCGATGATAAATTCGAATAACAATAGAATGAAAGTTAGATTCGAATCGGTGATAAATTCGAAGCACAACAGTGAAAGTTAGATTTGAATCGGTTAAGCACAGTGAAAGTAGCATAACTCTTACTGTACAAAAGCGTGACAGAAAATGAAAAATTAACTAAGAATAGAAAATTGCTAATAGAAAACCACCACCATACTTGACAAACTTTCTTATATTTTACACTGAGATTTTTGCGATAACCTTATTGCAATTGAGAACAAGTCACTTGCTTGTACATTTTTGGTAGAAACTTGCAAAATTTACAATTTTATTTGAATCTGAGCTTAAATTATTATATAAGTCTTAATTATTATTGCAATAATTTTACTAATTAAAAGACTTTTTATTATCGAGTTTTGTTACGTTACGCCAGATGGCGCTGAGATAATTTGTTTTGCTTACACATCAGCTGTAATATTAGCCGCATTCTAAAACACATACTTTAGACCGGTAAATCTGTTCATCTTAAAAAAATTTCCAGGTTTTTATCTTACTTTAAATATTTGGTTCAAAATAGTTAATTTGATTCGATTGTTTCCTTAGAATGGACTCGAGGAAAAAATCGGATTTCGCTATTCTCGATCTAGAAAGTCCGGTGGAAGGACAACAACAACAACAACAACCTGATGGACATCAAATTTTAAACCAAGTTCAACGTGAACTTCAGTTTCTGCCCACCACCAATGAAGATATGTATGTTTCGGGGACCCTAGGGTCAACCTCTAGCCACACCCCAATGGAACCACAAGTTATCGTGACGGGAAGTGGAGAGCGTGAGGCGAGAATGGGAAAAGATACCGATGATCTGCTGGTGGATAGCGATCCGATTGACCTAGGGCCACCGCCCGGCACAACACCCAAACATACCATTTGGCAGTGGGATTACTATGCGAGGTACTTTGACACATTGACGGTGGATATCTTCTGGAGGCGAGTTCTCTGGTCGTTGCTTCCCTTGACGGGTGAGAATCGAGGTAAGTCGGGGGCTTTTACTTTGCTCAATATTTGAGATAATATTGGAATTCAAAGTGTAACACCGAATGTTAGATTCGAATTGGTTAAGAATTCTAATCATAACAGCAAAAGTTGGAGTTGAATCGGTTAAAAATTCGAATCATAACACCAAAAGTTTGATTCGAGTCAGTTAAGAATTCGAAATGCAACACTGAAAGTTTGATTTGAAACGGATACGAATTAGAATCATGATACAAAAAATTAGAATTGAATTGGTTAAGAATTCGAGTCACAACACCAAAAAATTAGACTCGAATCGGCTAATTCGAATTATAACAGCGAAAAATTATAATCCATTCGGCTAAGAATTTGACGTATAACACCCAAAGTCGGTTTGGGTCGAGTCGGGTTCGGGTTTGCTAATAAATCATTTCGGGTTGTTCGAGTTAAACCAAGTTCTTTTTCGGGTTTATAATTTATTGTTCAGGTTTGAAAATTGTACCATTTCTTTCTCCCCTACCAAGGGACCTACATCGAGCGTCACATTCAATCCAACCCCGACCTCTACGGACCCTTCTGGATCCCACTAACCCTATCCATAATCCTCTCGTTTTGTTGCGATATCAACATCTACCAACGTCAATGGGAACACCTTTCTACTTCTACGGCCACGCCTACCGGTTTCAATTCCAATTCCAGTTCAACCACCCCTTCACCCTCGAAACCTTCTTATCCAACCCACCCTCTTGAGTTTGGCTTCACCGGGCTGAACGTATCTACTACGGTCACCTTCACTTACCTGATTCTAGCCCCTCTGGTTCTATGGTCCTTTTGCCAGTGGCGCCGATGTACCCGTCTTTACACTCTCCTAGAATGCCTCTGTGCCTATGGCTACTCTCTGTCCGTATTCATTCCCTTAGCTCTGCTAGGCACGGTGGCCAATCACCGACAGGTTCAGTTTATTCTTTTTGCCTCTGGTGCCTTTCTCAGTGGTTCCGTCCTCTTGATATCCTTTGCTCCGGTGGTACATTCCGATCCAAGCCATAACTTTAAATCCGCCTATCTCATGCTTTTGTTTGTTCTGATTGCACATCTATTTCTCTCACTTTTCTATCTCTACTATTTTCTCTAGGAGAGGGGGTTGAGATATTATTATTATTATTATTTTATCTTTATATATATACACTGTTTGAAATACTGTCTGGTTATAACCCAACATTAAGCACGTTTCTAGTTATAACTCAACAAGTCTTTGTAATAGACTTTAAATTTAAACAATGTAAGTTTATAAGTTGACATTTTGGAAAATCAACGCTTATAGGCTGAATTTTTTAAAATTGTAGGGTTATAAGACAATCTAACATTGAGCACGTTTCTGGTTATATAACTCTAAAATCTTTTAAAAAAATGTTAGTTTATAAGTTATAAGTGTTCAGTTTCCAAAATGTCTGCTTATAAACTTATACATTTTTTAAAAATTGAAAGTTTATTTTTAAAAAGTTGGTTATAACCAGAAACGTGTTCAATGTCAGATTATAACCAGACAGTGTTTCTAACAGTCTCGAATGACTCTTCTTATATATGGGAAGAATCAGTGTTAATAGAGAAACTCGATCTTTCAAAAGACTATAGTTTCTTTAAAGGAGCCACAATTTTGATATTTGTACCCCTTTTAATATTGAAACCAAGTAAACGACTAGTCCATTCCATATCTAATAACAAGATGTACGAGACTGGATACAAAGTTAGATATAACGACCAATTAGAGTTTTATTTATTTTTTTTGTATATGCCGATATTTTATACTTTTTTCGTTATTTGTCAACACGTTTTAATAATAATTTTATAATAAATAAATAAATGCACTTTTAAATCGATTGATTGAAATGGTTGAGATTGTTGTTCTATTCATGTCCTGGCTTATTTCGTTTTTTTGCCGCACGTTTTGCGCATGCGCAGTAAGATTCGAATTCTTAACCGATTCGAATCTGACTTGTTGTGATTCAAATTTTTAATCGATTCGAATCTGACTTTTGTTATGATTTGAATTCTTAACCAAATCTTTTTGTGAATCACTTCAAATTCAAAACTACCAGATACATAACTTAACCTATACTTAAAATATGACTCTAAACTTAACCAGCATTTGTTGTTCGAGAACTTCCTCACACACTAATTTATGTTACTGGTCTTGAATGAAATTGAATCCGAAATGAATCTTGAACACAAACCAGTGTATAAAAAGTTTCCAAACAAAAATGCAGGTTAAATTTAGACGCATACTTAAAATAAAATAATAAAAATATATATTTTTAATTAGTTTTATTGAAAATGAGATAGAATGAGTGATATTATAGTCAATTTTGTTGTTTTTGTTGTCGATAATGTTCTTGAAAGAAAAATTTTCATGAGTGTGTAAGAATGAGAAAGAGAGATAGTTTAACAATTGAATCACAAGTCACAGAAAAATAAGTACAGCATGTCAATAAGAGTAAAAACATATTCAAATCAAAACGAAGGCAATCCAAAAACTTCCGGTCGAAAGTCCACCATGGATTCAATCACCAAATTGGCCTTTGCAATCACCTCAGCATTATCACGTTTCAACTCTTCACTGAGCTTTCCCACCAGCACAACCGGAGCACCACTCTCCAAGGTGCCCTTTAGCCCGGTGATTGAATCTTCAAAAACCAAAACATTGGCCATCGATTCGGGTGGGGTTGGGAAACGCTTGATGGCGGTGAAGTACACATCTGGATGGGGTTTCTTGTTGATGATCTCGGGGTCATCAAAGGCCATCACTATGTGGGTGAAGTTATCCGTGAAGAAGGTGCCGAAACGAGGTGAAACGGCATCGAAGTAGGTTCTAAGGTGAATAGATTGAGTTAGGATTAGAATTAGAAATAGAATTGTTGATTCAAGTATAGATTGGAAGTAAAACACAAAAAGTTTGAATCAAATTGGTTAAGATTTTGAATCACAACAAAAGTTTGATTCGAATAGGTTAAGAATTTGATTCATTAATAGATTAAAAATTCGAATCTTAACACTAGTTAGATTTGAATGGATAATAATTTGAATCATAACGAAAGTTAAATTTGAATTGATGAATTCGAATTACAACAATGAAAGTTGGATTCGAATGGGCGATAAATTCAAATCATAACAACAAAAGATAGAATCGAATAGGTTAAGAATTCGAATCATAACAATGAAAGTTAAATTCAAATCGGTTAAGAATTCAAATTTTACTGCGCATGCGCAAGAAATGAAAACAAAAAGTGGGTAGAGTTTGAGTTTAGAGTACAGGAACATGAAAATATAACAAACTCATGACAATACTTTTGGTTAATAAACAAAAGAATTTTGTTACGTCCTATATGAACAGCCCCAAGTTTTCAACTTACTTAAGCGAGCCAGAAGCCACCGCCATAGGAATTCCATGTTTCTTGAGATGCGTAACCAACTTTTCGACACCAGGCATCAATTCGAGATCGGTTTTGGGTAAAGCTCGAAGAATGTCAACCACAAACTCTTTATCATCCATCTTCAAGCCTGTGTCTTCATGAATTAGCTCATTCAACTTGGATAAGCTCACCAAGTTTGGTACATAATCTAAATATGCATAGATAGATTATATTCGTTTATTAGATTATGTTATTAAAATTTATTATTAGAATATATTTACCTTTAATTCTTTCGGTGATTTGAACACCTTTCTCGGATAGCATCGTCTCCAAGAGTCCAACAAGTTTTTGAGGTGAGTTGATTAAAGTTCCATCGAGATCAAAGAGAATGTGAGTGATTTGATGAGATGATGAAGCCATCGTGAAGAGATGTTTAGAAGCTAATTAAGTCACTTTTTAAGCAAAGTTTTGGTACACTTTAAAAAGAATTGAGTTTGAAAATGAATGAATTAGAAAGTGAGTGAGTTAAAATGAATGAGAGAGAGAGAGAGAGAGAGAGAGAAACGAAGTGAGAGAGAAACGAAGTGAGAGAGAAAGTGTGTGAAAGTCAATGAGTGAGTGAGAAGAGTGAAAATTCAAACCACAATTTATATGATGATGGAGTACAATTAATCTTTTTTTGTTGTTTTCTCTCTCTCTCTCTATCTCCATCTCTCGGCATGTTTGTCTGTTTGTGCTTTCTTGATAAGATTTTTATGTGAGAGAGAGAGAGAGAGAGAGCGATAAAACCAAAAACACAGTTATCTTTTATTTTACTTTAACTCTTACTCTCTCTCTCTCTCTCTCACTTTGTCTCTCTCTCTCTCTCACTTTGTCTCTCTCTCTCTCTTTACCTTTTCTCTCTCTCTTTCTTATTTTCTTTCTTTCTCTCTAACACAAATCAATACTAACTTGCTTTCATCTGAGCTTCCGTTATGATGGAAAAACAAGAAAAAATCATTGATTATGGTTTATGCTTGAATGGCTTTTCTTAGAGAGAGAGAGAGAGAGAGAGACAAAGAGAGAGAGACAGAGAGAGAGACAGAGAGAAACAGAGAGAGAGAGAGAGAGAGAGAGAGACAGAGAGAGAGAGAGAGAGAGAGAGACAGAGAGAAACAGAGAGAGAGAGAGAGAGAGACAGAGAGAGAGAGAGAGAGAGAG
>WURS02087786.1:0-10040 GCA_011762765.2 Rhinocypha anisoptera
TATGTCAAAATCTTTTCATGTATTGCCTTATTGACGATGTCTATGTTGCCTGCAACCTTCTGGATGAATAAAAATGATAATGATAATGATAAAAAAAAAAAATTATATTATGGCTTATATGATTCCTCTAAAAACTTATATACCTACCACTTTATTCATAAATCCAACAAAGCACCAAAATGCATCTTCTTCTTTCTCCATTAGGTACAAAATAGGACTCAGCAAATCACTCATCCCCTGAACATATCCAAGATCAAAATTATACATGATATAGGTCATCAATATATTATACAATGTTTTCAAGTTTGGATTGTCATTTCCTTCGAAGTATGGTATCGTTCTGTCTGTCCTATTCACATCTTTTTCTGAAAGTAGGATTATATTTATATAAATTAAATAAATAAATATATGTGTATACATATATTTTTTCTAATTATAAATATAAATTTCTACTTCTATTTATGTACTTTCATCACTATGAAATATATATATATGATATGTGATATAAGGGAAACTTTTTCCAAGAAATACATATAGTTTTTTTTAAATATTACTGACAAAGGTGCATTGAACCATTGAAAATTCCTTCATATTATGGTTGGCATTATTTTTACTTGTACCAATATTTAATTTTTGTTACAACTGCCTCTCCAGAGTGCTGCACCATTCTCATGTTGTGCCGCTTTCATCAAAACAAAGTCACATACATCAAGCACTGCCGTTTTTTAAATTCAAACTTTGGAATAAAAGCATTTAGAAATTAGATAATTCCCACTAACCAATTATGCTCTTCTTTTTATGGAACTGGAAAAAACGAGATTCCTGTTCAGTACTCAGGCTGGACCACTGCAATTTCATACGAGCATAATCTTCCAATTTCTGTTTCCTTATCAATTGCCATTCCTCAGAAGTTTTATCACATGGCATGTAGTCTAGAAGTAGCTTCCACACATCATAACGAAGGTTTCCCGATATTCCCTACATGCAAAAAGAAATCACACCATTGAAACCTAAATAAACTGCAATCACACAATCATTCATAAAACATATCTTAAATCTTGGAGCTAAATTTAAAGCCATCAATTGTGTTCACCAGGTTATTCATGGCAGATCTAACTTTAAAATAAACATAAAAGTTAGCAATGCAATAAATGAATACTCATTTTTGGGTGCTAACTTGGTGAAGTTAAGAATGGGTGGATCTGTCTATTACTGAGTAATATGGATACATAAAACGATACAGAATGTTGTTTTACATAAAGAAAGGTGTAATACAACTGCCAGAATGATAGCTTTCTCATTTACCTCTTGTAGAATCTTTGCAGGGAATAATTGACTATTTCAACAAGCTCACATCATCAGATATGAGTATGCTAATAAAGAAAGAAACTTACATGTATATGGTGAAAATGTAAGTTTGGAATACTTCATTTAAAATTAGGTAACTGAATAAAAGTACACTCGCCTGACTATGCAGTTTCCTATTGACAGACTTACCCCTCGAAATATCTTTTCCTTGAGATCTGGCAGGTTGATAATTCTTCCTTTTTCGTCCAAATGCTTTGACCACTCTTCTGTTGACAGTGGAGATCCTCGCTTAACAGAAGGTCTTGGAGGAAGGGATATAATGGGCTCTTCGAGTATAACTTCATATTCCTCATCAGGAGCTGTCACTGCCAGATTATTTTGTGGTGCTTCATCAATCTGGAAGAGCTGCTTAATTATATCCCTCGTAGTTTCAGGGTTTATTATATTATTCTGGTGCACTTTAGGTAAAGAATATGAAAGAATGTATTAAGTGTTGAGATCATAAAACAAGAATATTTCCTATGGATGATTACACAATTAAAATGAAATTATCAAAAGTTGCTAAATTTTACGATTTAATAAAATACTAAGGTTCAGGATAACTCCCTCAACAATTCTTTATGAATAAATTAAAACGAGAGTGGTATGAAATGGAGAAATAATTTGATTCAATGATAATTTTAAAATGAAATGAAAAAGTGAACTAAAGCTCCTGCAAAGGCTTTTTCGGTGATGTTTTAATAACTAAAATTATCTTGTCACACCCATAATTGGACCATTCCATAAAACAAAAATAATCCTAATGTATTTCTACCAAACACAACTGTACATGGCTACACAACACGTGGGAGGGAGAGTGTCCACCTGTTACATCAGCCACAGACTGACTCCAGAAGAGGCCCCCACCACTTGGCCTCAATCATTTATAAAATCATACAAACTGCCAGGAAGCATTAAAAGTGCCTCTACTGTAAATGCTTTTAAAGCCGAATTTAAAAACCTATTGCTAAGTAAGGTCTATTATAGCGTTAACGAATTTGTATGATAATCTGTAAGAGGCATATTAATTTCATTTAATGTACTCATTTGGTTTACTTGGATATATACATGTGATGTTTATTTATTGAAAACAATGTTTTTTGTATGACCATGTTCTATGTCATGCTGGTGATCAACAGAGCAATAAAGTTATTATTATTAAAATTAATATTAATGGGACCATCTTGAAACTACAGAGAAAAAGAGAATTGGTACCAGAGCAGAGAGAATTATGAATAAGTATATTTCATTAATGTGTTAGAAATATTACAAATTTCAACGTAACATAACCCAAGAAAGTTTTTAAATAAATAAAATAATAATAATTCATTTATTTGCCCAAAGACCATGACATTGGTAGAATGCATGATATATGGCACGTCACAAAAAGTCAGTATGATAAATACATAAAAAGAATCAATACGAGTACAAAAGGGTACATAAGTGAAGCAAAATAGAATTTCCTTTGAGAGTTTGGCATAGTAGTACCATTGTAGTGTAATTCAGACCTACACACATATATGTATGTATATAAATAAAAATACATACACACATGCATATATACATTAATACATTTGCCCAAAGACCATGATACATGAAATAAGGCATGACACAAAGCCAAATATTGATTAAGTATACAGATATTCCCGAATGGAATAAAAGCAGTTAGATAACAGAAAAGTTTTCACTTTCTGCTTAAATAACAATGTACTCATGGACCCTTTAAGCTCCTTGGGTAGTTTATTATAAAACTGCAGACCTAGATTCTTGAAACTGCATGCAGTTTTCCTGGTACGGACAAAAAGGATGTGTAAATTTCCATGTTCCCTAGTATCGTGACAATGAATATCTGAGTTCGAAATAAACTCATGAAAATTAGATTTTACATACAGTAAGGCAGCAAGTATGTATTAACATGGAACAGGTAGTATGCTACGTATGATGTTTGAACAGTGGAGGACAGGGAGTACGATAGCTCACACGAGCAGTGATTCTCTTATGAATTTTAAAAATGTTTAAAGCCCTAGGTGATGAACCCCACAATAGAATACTGTACAGCAGATGAGTAAGAAATTCCCCATGGTACAGTAATAAAAGAACTTCTAGCGAAACAGTAGATCTGATGTATAAGAAAACAGACGGAGCTGAGTTTAGAGGCTAATAGGCTATTATGCAATTCCAAGGATAAATGAGTGTCAAGTGAAACACCCAGGAATTTAGTGTTTTCTACTTGAGGTATGACTTCCCAATCAAGATCATCTGTAAAAAGACTTTTTCTTATTGATATTGGAAAAATAAATCAGATGATTTCTTCAAATTGAGTTTCAAGCAGTTATTGCTGCGCCATTTCAACAGCTGGTGAGAGACAATATTTGCAGAGCATTGGAATGTCCAGATGAGATGAGGTGATAATGAAGTTCGTATGATCAGCATATACTACCGGGTGACTATCAGCAGTAGGAGGAACAAAGTTGGCTAGGTCATTGATCTATAGAAGAAACAAAATGGGGCCGAGCACTGAAACTTGAGGAACAACTTCGGTCAAGACTTTGAGGGGAGAGACAGCAATATCACCATTTGAAATAAGAGATACGAATTGGCTTCTGTTCGTGAGATATGGTTCCAGCCAAGAGAGAGGTATGCCTCTTATTCCAAGTGACAAAAGCTTATTTAGAAGAATTTTATGATTAATATTATCGAATGCTTTGGAGAAGTCATAAAACAACCCAACAGCTTCGATTTTATTATCCAAAGCATGTAGAATAGTATTAATTACTTGACTGATAGCCTAGCTAGTGGACCTCTGCTTACGAAAGCCATGTTAATAAGGTGACAGTAAAAATTATACCTCTAGGTAGGCGGGAAGCTTTTTATAATAAACTAATTTTTAAAAATTTCAAAACTGATTGAGAATAGATATTACACGAAATTAATTAAAGTCATGAACAGAGCCAGTTTTCTTGTACAAAGGGATCACTTTAGACATTTTAAGGGATTCAGGGAAGATTCCTTGCTGCAGTGAAGAATTGACAAGGTACAAAAGAGGGGATTTGATACAATTGAATGACAGATAAATTAAAAAGCTTGGAATTTCATCAGGGCCAGCACAAAATTTAGAGCCAAATTTGGTCATAATAGTAGACAGTTCCTGTACATAGCAAGAATGTAGGAAGAAGGAAGCAGGAGAAGGAAGAATGGGTTGAAAGGGTGGAAAATCAGTGGGAGGGGTATGCACCGAAGGACGGGAGAAATAACCATTAAGGGCAGTGACCAACTTGAGAGAATCATTGAGAATAGAACCAGAATCATCCTTGAGCTGAAAAAGAAAGGATCTATCATTTATTTTATAACCATTTATAATTTTCCATATTGCTTTGGACTTATTGTCAGCCAGAAAAATTTGTTGGTTATTGCCATTCCTTTGGCTTCAATGATGATATTTCTGTACTGCTTTTTAGAAGTTTGTATTGAGTTTTAAGTTCTACGGTGTTTGGAAGCTTACAGTAGAAGGCTTACAGGAAGTGTCCTTCAGATGATTCGATAAACGGCGAATTCCATTGGTAATCCAGAAATTACCAGAAGCAGGCTTTACCTTTCTTCAAAAATTCGGAAAGGAAGCATTGAAGTGAAATAAAAATGTATCATAAAAACTATTGAAACAGGAATTGAGATCAGATACACTGAAGACTAGAGGCCAAGTTTTATTTCCAAATGAGATTAAAAATTCAGAACATGAGCGGTAAAAGCGAAATTGTGGAGGAATAGTTGAACGTATACGAAATTTACATCTGATAGGATAGTGGTCAGACAGATCACACTTATGAACTTTCAATCCCCAATCCCAAGAATCAGTACCCACATTGGAAATAATGTTATCTAATAGAAGGCAATTTTATTAAAAAGCAATGAGGTAGAATGGCTAAGAATTTTTAAGTAAAATGAATAAGTGTGTTTACTTGTGTGTGACGTCGTATTTAAATATTAGTATTTCCATCCAGTAGTTGTCCTGAAGTTAAATTTGTATTAGTCGTGGCGTCTTTATTAACCAGTTCGTCTTCAAATGAAAGTAAAATACCTATTTTATATGTATATGCATATATGTCCCTTAAAATCATGAAGGTTTCCAACGATAATTAAAGAGTACGCCAAGCATAATACCACAACAGAGACACCGAGTGTTGATAAAATTCGGATAACTGTGAGTTGTAGATTATCGGTTTTATTGGTCGCTTTTCCTTAATTATTTGATTGTATGGGGTTTTCTCAAAAGTTATCTGTAGTTTTTTGTGAACTGTGGGCTTATCTATAAGCTATTAGTCTTTGTCCTATTAGAAGAGATCTATTCCTGACTAATGCCTATGTTCAAAATTTCTTGGCGTGCTCGGGAATGGTGGTCCGGCGTGCACCGATCCAGAATCGGAGTCGGAGAATTTCCTTCCATGGGCTAATTCGAATCCATTATTTGCCGTTTGGCAGTTCATTTGAATTTGAGAAATAGAAAAAAATTTCAATGGGTCAAGGTCAGGGTATTATGAAGGCTATGGAAGAATAATTCCACTGTTTGGTATGTAATCCCAGAGCACACATGTGCGGGAATATTCCTGCTCCTTCCTCCTCATGTATTTTTCAGAGGGGTAGTAGTAATAGAATTCGTGTTTATTGGACTCATCTGCGATAATTTTCCAACTTTTAAAAATCGAAGAAAAACACAGTTGGATAAACACACACCAGGTTAACCTTCTGGCCATTGAGGTTGTTTCAGTGCTCTAAGGGGGTGATGATGATTGATTACGGACGGTTAAAAAATACACGAGTTCATCTATTTTTACAATTTGATATTGATGGCCTTACTTTCACCGACTTTACTGTCACTACCTCTAGCGAACTGCTAGAACAAGTAATAGCATTTCATACCACACAAATATTAACCTCCATGTGCTCACTCCCCAAGTAACCAAGGGCATATTAGAACAAATAAACGAGGAATAAAATATGGAACCACACAACGAAACAGTAATCCGATCGTAATTCTTAAGGTGCACCCGAATACCTCCCCACCCATAATTCCTTGCCGGTCTCCACGATAAATTAAAAAAAGTTTGTAAACTTTAAGGACAGACTGGGAGAGGCTTCCGGGTTGTTCACCCAATCTTCACAATGATTTTTTTGGTCGGCCAGCTTATCGTTCAGCTGACAGCTGAAACGGTGGTCATCTTGGCTTCACCCACGGGTCAGCGGCTATCATCCGCACCGCACGGCCTTACACTTTCGCTAAGCCTTTGAGCCCTATCTGGGAACGGAAGAACCGGAGAAAGTAAAAGGAAAGGAATTAATGGTTTTCTAGTCTCGCTTATCGTTTTCCGCCCTCTGATCCCTTCGACTTCCATAAGATTGATGACGTCTCATTGGGAGAGTTCGACGTAAGGGGCGGACGGGACATTTCAACCAACCCTATTTGGACATCCCGAAGAATTGCCAAAATAACCGTTGACATTTTTCACAGCTGGGTAGGCTGTCGTAAAAAATGAGTGGAATGAAGATAGGTCAAGATAAGAACGCATAGGTCAAGCTTTTGGTATCTCCAAAAGATTCGCTGGATTCATGCACTGATTATGTTGGAGGAGGTACCACATTGAGGATGTGACACTTTCTTATTGGCCTATAATTAACTCTGATTATTATAGGAAATAGTTTCCGGCGTGACTTCGTGGAACTGCTTCATGATTAAATGAGACACAACTTTGAATTTTATGTGGAATTTCAAAGTTGTGTCTCATTTAATCTGATTATTATAGTAATGAACAATGTCAAGGTAAGCCCCTTGACTTCTCTTTATTCTGCTACGTTAAACCTTTGGGAATCAAAATAATCTCATTGACTGATGGTTCACGGAGCATATACGTAGCTTATACGCCATTGAAATGGAACCAGTGGTCAAGCTTTAGTTGGCCGGTCATCTCGAGGAATTGCAATCATTGATAAGCAGCTTACACGAGTTAACTTGAAATTTAGGTGATGAAGATACATCATATCTAAATAAATAAAGTAACGAAAACTCATCAGACGGGAAAACAACATCATTTGTGACATTGAAACACGTAACCTTATTTTATACATAAACTCCACGAGGAAAGTAAAAAGTTGCGTTTCACTATGATAGACTTTCGCGAAGTTACTCCTCATGCAGTTGATTTTATCAACTATGATTCCATTATTGGTACAAAAGTTGACATATTTGGATAGAAATAGGAACGATGATGAGCAAAGCAGTAAGGAAGGGCATTAATTATTTATGTCCATCGCGTGAAACGTGTCTTTCCGTGTGATGTGGCTGCAATACATCAGAACCTAGGCCGCGGTAAGGATTTTTCATCCTGAATAAAATCGACGTTGGCACTGAGTTACCCATAACGCTGAAGATAATTAGATGGGAAGAGGATTGTTAAATATCGCAGGTTGGAAGTTTTTGGAGGTGAAAAAGCAGAATTAGCGGTAGGAGGAGATGTTGACTGGGATATGGACCCACCTCTATGTACTCGGTAGACCAAAGGCCAAAGGTGCACATGCACCAGAGGCATTTTACTCGATGCTTTCCATCCCATACTGACGCTCCTCTCTGAAACGCATCATCCGTCTACTCTTAGGCTACCTCAAGGAAGATCATGCGTGATGAATCGGGATTTTAAAATAAACTTCGTTCCCTAAAATGTCCCTGGTCAAAACAACTGCGATCTCATATCCAGCTTCGAAATAATCCCCCTCTTTAATTGCCACTCGTGTCTTCTCCGCATGGGCGTGTGCATTATGAAACTCGGATCTCTCTGTGATTCTAAGAGAGGCCCTGTAAATACCGAGGAACTCTCCCAATGAATTAAACGTAATAGGTTTAAAAACAAAGTCGTCACTCCTCCTCCCATATCTCCGTCAATGGGAAGGAGTCTCAGTCTCCTCATTCAAATGCTATCTCGGATATTGGAGAAGCTATCATTATTGCCGCAAAGTTATTGCCAGAATATGGTCGCCAATGTGATGTTTTTCAAGCGCCGTTTTGAAAATGGAAGATTGAATTGAAGATAGCTCTCGATTGGAAACAGAAGCACGTCATACGTGGCCTTGCTCATCGTAATATGTATTTCAATATTATCTCGTCGCTCGGCGACCGAATGGTAAGAGATGTAGGTATTCCCACGAGGATTATTAGTTGCGGAATCGTCATTATTATGATTGTCCCATGTGCAAATCCTCCCCGTAGCATTAATTTTGCGATTATTGTGATAATTTTGGAGAGAATCTGTTACTCATCATCTCCGGTGAATTTCTATACGTAAAACGCAATCAAGAGATAGTAATAATAAAATGTCTTTATTGGGGCAATATTGAGACTAAATAGTCCCTTCTTCCACCTAATCTCTTCGAGATGATATCCATGATTGCAAAATGAATATACATCGTGCTTACTTTGCCAAATATTTCTATGAAGAACACATACATATATATATATATGTATATGTGTGTGTGTGTGTGTGTGTGTGTATATATATATATATATATATATATATCACCATAGTAATCAACTCGAAGGTTGGTATGTTAAGTGAGGGTAGAGCTCTACAAGTACTAAGCCCACGGCGTGTGGAAATTCACACATCAGGGTAGAGGGGCCAGTTCCTTTCCCTCTGCCGGCTGTGGTACCCTAAAAATCACTCAGCTTGGGTTTAGCTGGAGGTGTCCGGAGTCGTCACCGGGTCTCGAACCCGGGTCCTTAGGTCAGTAGCCAAGAACTACCAAGTATATATATATAATATATATATATATACTTGATAATGGTGTAGTACACTTGCACTGTGTAATGCACTTGATAATGGTGTAGTGCACCGAAACATGTCGAAATAAAGAAGTTTTTTAAAAGTGGAAATTACAAATTTTGTAACTTATTTCTTAGACTGTTATACACTTTTGTGAAGAGAGTACGTTCTTAAATCAATTAAAGACTTGTACGGGGAACGTCACGATTGCAATAAAGTCGAGTTAGTTGGTGAAGGACGATGAGTGTTTGAAAAAACAGAGTCGTAGTATTGATGTTTGATGGGTGTATCTTCATCCAAGACGTTTGCAGACGGGATAATTTTCGTGGCGGTCGCCTTGTTTTGGTATCTTCGTCATCGCCCAGGGTCTTCCCCATAACGCTCGGAAGAGAGTGCAGCATGTTTTTGAAGAAGTGCGGAGGACGTTCTTTTGAGCTCGTATTGCGTAATTAATCGATGGAGGTAAGTCGAACTTTTTACCGAAACAAACTAGTCTCCGATTCATGATTCTCAGTTTGATGAGTCACTCGTAAGATACCTTTCGATACTTTCTAAAGTGTGCGAAGTCCATGTATTAAATATAATTGGAGGGAATTTTCTTTTCTCGCCGCCTCTGGCGCCCCTGAAACTTCTGGTGCCCAGAAAAGTACACAGCACGCGGGATCGCCAGGTATCCGGAAGTATCGCCCGGGTTTGAACATGGGTCCCACAGGGCATTCACGTATACGGACACGAAACACGATAAAATATCACGTTTGAATAATTTTCACCGAATCGGGCGTGATGTGGTGGAAGAGATTCATACTGAGAGTAAAAACAGCACTTTTCCACAGAAAAATAAAACTTTAATCTACAACGTACGTTTCAGCTCACTGAGCCATCTTCAGG
>WURS02087797.1:0-10040 GCA_011762765.2 Rhinocypha anisoptera
TATGTTGTCTATATAAGCTCTTCATCTGGACTCCATGCTGTTCACTTTACGTTTTCAATTCTACCCCTAGGCTGCTGAACATGAATCTCCTTCCTCAAATCTGGAGAAACAGACACACGACAATCTCTGTTTTTCCAAATTATGAAGGATTTCCACAATGTCGTTCTGTCGCATAATGTTCTTCCTCAAGAAAAACATTGCACCCTCTAATACTACTCTCCATATAGAAACTCCCTTTTTGATTTTATGGGCTGAATTTGCAGATTAAACATCTAGTGATAACAACCAACCACAATAACAAAACAAACTATTGGTTTGATAAGTGTGTATAGAGAGGTTATATGTACAGAGGAGTATGAAAAATCACACATGATATTCGAAATATAAGTGGGTCCCGTTCCTTTCCTTTTCCGTAGTTTATCCACGGTAACCAGTGTGACCCAGAAAAGGAATCACCTAAAAGCTTGACCCTGAGATGGAAATGTCTAAAAACTTCACAAGGCTTTGAACCCTGATGTCAATTCGTCGACCAAGAGATCTACTTTACCAGGCACGCATTATTTTGGCATACATATCACGCTTATCAAATATTCCTATACATTATATTGCATTGCATTGCATTGGTGAACAAATGGAGTGCAGTCGTGAGGGAGGGTCTTCATTCACTCCAGACATGACCACCACCCACTCACCCAGGCCCTCTAGTCTCAGGGCAGAGGGTACAGGGGGGGGGGGGGATGTGGTCGATTGGATCCGCCAAATCGAGACGTCTTGATGTGCGGTCCACGCCCCCGAAAAGGGGGGAAGAGGGCATTCATTCATTCATTCTTTGGGGGCCGTGGAAGAGAGCTGTGTGAGGGCAGAGAATGGTGGGGGCCTCGAGAGAGAGAAATAGAGAGAGAGCGTATTAGTTTCCTGTGTGTGTGAGATGAAGGGGCGAGAGGGGGAGGGAGGGGGGTGGAGGGAGGGGAAGAGAAGGGGACGAGAAAGGGACGAGAATGGAAGGATGGCCTGATGGGATTGAGAAGTTGACGACACCAATCGGAATTGCAATCAGAATGGTCACAAGAGAGCAATTTAACGCAGGGGTGTTCGAAGGCCCGCGGGCCGGATGAGACCCGTGGGCCATCCCCAAGAATTTATAAGACTTTGGAGTTGGCGTCCTTTGCGATCAACTTCACCCTCCTCCATTACTCTTTTATTCTTTGTAAACTTAGGTCACTTGCGTGTTTGAATCAAATCATTCCTTCACTTCCTCCCATTTTTTTTACTTCTTAAAAGCCATACAGTTGTCAAAATAGATTTATTTTTCAGTACCCTTTCCTTATTTAAGGGAAATAAGGTCCCCTCATTTTGGGGCCAATTGAAAGATCGAGCCCTCTTGCTTTCCATTTTTCTTAAGTGTTAACTGTGACGATAAAAATCATAGCAAGAACCACAGGTTACAGAGAGCGTAACAGAAATGTCGTCTGTAGTTTCCTTTGGTAAAACATTTTACGGCGATATTAAATTTATATCACAAAAGAACCAAGAATATTTGTAAAAAAGGGAATTTTATACGAAAAAAGTATTTTATATTTTACATGTCCGATAGCACAATGTTTTTACCAAATCATTATTGACGTTATGACTACACTCGAATTTTTTATTTTTATAATTATAATTAGTGTATTTTCAAATTTAACTGCTTTAATCATTTTCGAGAGGTCGGGGTAGCCCAGTGGGTGGAGTGATTGGATACTGACCGCGGGTCCATGGTTCGAGACCCGGTGACGACCCTCCGGACACCTCCAGCAAAACCCAAGTTGAGTGATTTTTCGGGTACAACATCTTCGTGGGAAAGCACAGGCGGCACAGGGAAATGAACTGGCCCCTCTGTCCTGATGTATGAATTTCCACAAGCTGTGGACTTAGTACTAGGTGAGCTCTAACGTCACTTAACGTACCATACTTCGGGTTGCATACTGCAATTTTTAACTGATGGTGTTACGTTAAAAACACAATTGAGGCAGGAATTGGAAAGGCCACCTCATATATATATATATATTTCAAAGATCATGATGAGCCAAATAAGGAGAATGAATCCTGGCAACTGCGGGACTCAGCCCACTGGGGCGCGTGTCGTGCCTGGCAGCGGGGGATGCAAGGCTCGCGCGGTCGTCATCTCTACACGACGAAATCCTTGCGATAACAACACCACTTCTCCAGAGAAGACAACGAGGAGGGGAGCAATGATTCCGGTAGGGACAGGGAATGTGAGGACAATGTTATGGCCAGGAAAGTTAGAGAACGTAAAAATCGAGATGGAGAGTGAACGAATAGATGTAATCGGGTTGAGTGAGGTACGATGGAAGGATACGGGAGATTAATGGAGTGATATAGCTTTAGAGTAATTTATAGCGAGGGAAAGGAAAGTCAGCGTGGGGTAGCAGTAATTCTTAGCGAAAAATTAGGAAGGAGGGACGTTAACATTGAAATGGTTAGTGATAGAGTAATCAAGGTAGAAGTAAAAGCTGATCCAAATAACTTAGTTTTTATTCAGGTATATATGCCAATGGGTGACCATCAGGAGGAAGAAGTACATAAGGTGTATGAGCAGCTGGAAGAAATGATCTACAAGATACCTGTAGGGAATCATTTGGTAGTGATGGGTGACTGGAATGCTGTCGTGGGGGAAGGAAGGGACCGGAAAGAAGTAGGTGAACACGGTTATGGGATAAGAAATGACCGCGGGAAAAAATTACCTGAGTTTTGTAGAAGAAAGAGTTTGGAAGTAACGAATTCATGGTACAATCACCAAAGGATAAGCAGGTACACTTGGAAGGCGCCGGGAGACACAGGAAGATATCAGATAGACTACATCTTGTTTAGACAGAGATTGAGGAACAGTGTTTTCAATATCAGAGGCTATCCGGGAGCTGAGGCAGACCACAATTTGATTATGATGAATTGTCTTGTAAAATTTAAGAGGATTATAAAGGGTAGAAGATTAGCGAAATGGAATCTAGAAGTATTGACACGAGCAAAGAAGAAAGAGTGCCAGGAAATAGTAGATTTATAGGAGAGTTCTAGGAGAGACTTCTAGAGAGACTTCTAGGAGAAGGCAGGTAGGCAGGGGTGTCCGTTGTCCCCTGTTCTTTTCAATCGGTACTCGGAGGATATGGTACAAAAGGCATGTGAGACGGTTGAGACAGGAGTAAAAGTAGGTGGGGAATCCGTTAAGTCAGTCAGATTCGCCGTTGACCAAGCCGTGTTAAGTGATTCAGCAAAGGGACTGCAGACCTTGTTGAATGCTTTACAGGATGAGTGTTAGAGATTTTGGGTGAAAATTAATATTAATAAAACGAAAGTAATGAGATTTCCGAGAAGTAGGAAGGCTAGGCTGAGTATCAAGCTAGAAGGGAATAAATTAGAACAGGTAGAAAAGTTTACTTATTTGGGAAACATCATAGAAGAAAATGGACGTAGTGTCATGGATATCAGAAGAGGAATTGCATTAGCAAAAGAGGGCTTTGGGAAAAGGAAAGAGTTAATGAGAGGGTCCCTAAATAGAGATTTGAAGAAAAGATTAGTAAAAACGCTAATATGGAGCTTAGCACTATATGGATCCAAAACCTGGTCCATGAGGAAGGATGATGAGCATAGATTGGAGCCTTTTGAGATACGGGTTTGGTGACGGATGGAGAAGGTGAAGTGGATGGAGAAGGTGAAGTGGATAGAGAGGAAAACGAATGAAGAAGTTTTTAGAATGGTATAAGGGAAGGAGACGCGTTTACTGCGAGATATCATAAAAAAAGACAAGAAAGGTGGATGGAAGGTGTACTCAGAGGAAATGGGTTGTTGAAGGTTGTAATAGAATAGAATAAATTTTATAATAGAATAAATTTATTTTGTTCTGTGGCAACGAGGCCACTTTCGAACAAGAACATTTTTACAAAAGAAAAAAGACAACAAAAACAGGAAAACAAAGTCCAAAGAAAAATAGTACAAAAATATGAATTATATGAATTACATACACACACACACACACACACACACACACACACATATATATATATATATATATGCACATATACTCATACATACATATACAGTTACAAAGAACTATGAGGTATATGCAATAAGTTTTAGCTGATAAATTAGAAATAATTTCTAAATCAAAGAATAATACAAAAAAATAACACTGAGTATTATTACGTCTCTAGGAGATATTTGTAGTATTGCGATTTAAAGCTTCTAATATTTCTTACATTTTTCAATGATGCAGGTAATCTGTTCCATAATTTTACTGCTGAAATAAAAAATGACTTTTGGTATGTTGTTGTCCGATGAAGAGGGAAATAAAGCGTTGAAGGACTTAAGCCTACTTGAACGACTGAATTGTGTATGGAGGGTCTGCACTGTTAACATATTGTGAATGTAGGAGGGTCTTTTACTCATAAACAGGTTGAAGATGAAAGCTCCTAGAAGCTACTTCCTTCTCTGGGCTAGTCTAAGCCAACGAAGTTGAGCAAGATATGGCCCAAGGTGAACATCGAAGATAAAACTTACACAGGAGTTCATTGAACGTTGGAGTTTAACACTTAGCTCCTCAGTTAAATCAAAGAAAACGATACTGCAGTATTCAAATGACGGGAAGATAAGGGAGGTAACATGTTATTGACGGATAGAGATAGGAAGATTATTTTTACATAATTTTAATTGATATAAAATGGAGTTGACTTGATTGCAAATGGAGTGGATATGAGTAGATCAAGAGAGATTATAAGAAAGTAAAAGTCCGAGATTCCTGGTGTTTTCTGAATACTCAATCTCATCACCTTCAATTTTTATTTTGGGGGCAGACATTAAATCAAAACGAGATAAGAGGAGTGTATTTCCCAAAATCAATGCCTGAGTTTAGACTTGTTTAATGATAAGTAATTATTTTGAACCATGAACAGATAGCAGTGACATCTTGATTGATTTTATAAATAGTGTCAGTCAGATCTTCTATTTTACAATGCGTGTAAATCTGGAGATCGTCTGCATAGAACATGTACTTAATGTTTTTCAGGATAATAGGAGGGTCGCGGACATAGACGGAGAATAAAAGAGGACCGAGGACAGAATCTTGAGGGACCCCACAGGTCACTGAGGACCACTCAGATAAATTTCCTTTTGGGTTCCGGCGCGCGATAAACACCACGGGCACCACGGTGCGCTAAATGGAATTCCAAGCATCACACACGCACACACGTTTTGGGAATCTCGGAAGATGATACTCTTTCGCCTCGCTCAATAACTAACTGCACGCCATTTCCTAAGGCTCCCCAGCGCTGTTTAACGCTTAATTTCTGTCCAGTTACTATAATAAACGAATATCTTATTACCACAAATTCTTTCTTTTTTTTCAATTTCGCTTGGTTTCCTCAAGTCGAAGGGACTATCGCTTTAGGCCGCCAAATGGTTTTACACTTTTCCAATATCTTTTTTTTTTATTACCACCGGCTTCGATGGCGACAATCACTATCAAACATTGAAACCGTTTAGGCAATGGTGGCTAACGTCACTGTGTCGAAATCATTACTGGTCGAAAGATTGCTTTCCCACAAAATAGAACTTTATTTAACACCGGATTCGTCGCCGTGGGACATCTTCAGGTGGCTGAAGCACATAGATATGACCGGTCGTAAATTAAATTCTATTTTGTGGAAAATCAAAGTTAATTCTTTAGACCACGTTTAAACTGTTTGTAATAAAGTCATTCAAAGCGGATTTCTTCTTTCTCCGTGTCCGTTCCACCAGTGGAGAAACGTTACATATTCTTCAACGGATTAAACATTTCATCCACGAAATAAATTGATCTTAAAATCTTCATATATTAATGAAATTGTGTTGGAAACTTGATTCGTATATTCTCGAGAAATAAACGAGAACACTCCCGCTTATTCTTGTGCTTCTGTGACATAGTTCGTGTGCGAAAAATGTTTTTAATATCGTTCGGTTACAATCGACACTCCGGCACACAAATTTGTGAACGGCGATTTAGTTTCACAGATTTCCGCGTTCCGGGGAAATTTTACAGTCGGAGAGAAATGGAGTGATCGCCATTTGTTTGTGTCGACTCCGCTAGAATGCGACTGGACGAATGGGCACAGTGAAAAAAAGTGCGGACGATTCCTCTTTTTTTTCTTCGCTTTAAGCACAAGTCATACCATTTTAATTTCAATTTTCATTGATCTCTTCCGTACCACCCGTTCCGTCTTCGAAGGATGAATCTAATATTCCCTGAGGCGAAAGTGTAAAGCATATTTTTTATTGAAGTGACCAGAAGTTGCACTTAAAAATTTCAATTAATGTCCAAGGCTCTTTGATTATCCAAAATCGATAACGAGCGCGAAGCCTGTTCACATTTCTCCACGGTGCCGAAAAGCCATTATCAAAAGAGAGAGGAGAGGCAAAATGGACATGATGGGCATAAACACTTGACGTGCGCTCAGAGAGTTAAAGTGTGACTTGTTTTTGAATTTTCACAAGGCTCTCCTCGGAAATGCTAATCCAACCTTGACCTTTGAAAAGGTTTCCTAAAGTCCTCCGAAATCGTCGTTTCTCCTTGAGCAATGATTAGTGGTAACAGCTATCGGGTTTGAGGTGATCCAAAGCCCGAGACCATACACCCAAAAAAAGTGCGCTGTTACGTTTCATTAGTCAGGTCCAAACTCGAATATTCCTCGATTGTGTGGGACACTCGTGAGACATGATTGGTGTTGGAGTCAGATAGAGAATACTGCGTAGAGCAGATCTAGATTTTATGAAAGGTTGTTACGACCAAAGTTGCAGTGTAAACGAGCTTATTGGAGAAATTAGGTTGGGAACCACTTTCTGAGTGTAGGTCAAAGTAAAGGTTAAATCCATTATGCTGATTTTAGGAAGACCACTTCAGCGAAGAAGTGAAGTAAGCAAGAAGTGAAGTATTATGAGCCCCGACATACCATATGGTAGATGAGATCACGTACATAAAATCAGAGAGACATACTCTCGAACAGTTATAATATGTCATTTTTTCACGAACAATTAGAGACCAAAATAAATATGATCCTAAGCTCAAGAGGAAAGAGTTAAGGTAGCTAAAGCATTTATTTATATTATCATGCATTGTTTTTTAAATGTTAATTGATTTTGTTCCCACATGAAACATATTTTCTTCCGTCATTAATTTTTTTTCTAGTAAGTGGTGTGTGTCTCTCAATTTAGAATTATAACTAATTTATGTGCATGTGGGAATGCATGCCTGGTGATGGCTCACTCACTTCCCCTGCCGCACGCCCATTCAGCGGTTTGCAGGGTGTTACGTAGACGTAGACCATGGCTTAAACTCAGATACATATGTATCACTGAAAAAAAAATCCTTTTCCTTTACAGAGGCGGTTCTCGGACCGGTGACACTCCTTTTGCAGAAGCTGAAAGCGTTGCCTAGGGAGCATTCGTCAATGAAGATCCTCCGATGAAAACAATTCATTTCTAGTTCAAATCACACGTTTGTTAAACGCCTATTGTGGTCGACCTATATATAATATTTTACGGAATAATTAGTCCCGCACAGTCAATTTATCGTTTTACTAAGTTATAATAGCAAAATACTACACTTTGGTTTCCTTTGGGTCTTTTGATCAGTCTTACTACTCGATAGCAATGAAAAAGGTGATCAATAGCTCTCATAAACATCGTTTTTGGGGATTTTGAACAAATATTTATCATATTTTAGCTAATGAAAACATAGGCTCGAGCTGATATTGCCGTAGAAAATATTTATGTTTAAGACCACACGCACAAACTCCAATTTCACAGTTGAACTGGCTAGAGGAAATTATCGCTTCTGTTATTCAAAATTTTTAAGACAGTGAAAAATATACATGAAATATTCAATAAAATACTCTTGAGGAAATAATTAATATTCAAGTATCTACGATGATAATGAAACGAATAAAATTGAGAAATTTCTTTGACTAATTCAGGCTTTATATAGTGGAAGGATCTCATAATGAAATAAAAATGTATCACTTTTCCAAAATATATTATTATTATTTCGTGAAAAATTGCCACATCTTCATTTCATCATTTTGAGAAATTTCATGAAGGGATTGCTTACGAATCTCTGAATAACATTTCATGTTGCATAAAGTCAATGTCTTTGGTCATCAAATAGGTCGAATGCGAATATTTTACGTTCCCCTTACACAATGCCTTTAAAATAATATTTATCCGCGCTCTAATCATTAACAATTCTGAACACGACTAGGGTTGTAATTTGTCTGTGAAAGTTAGTTCTTTGGTGGAAATATCTGCCAATATATTTACTTTTAGATGTTCCAGGGCCCATTCCCGGTGGAAATTATTTGGTGAGGCTAACAGAGAATTTTCCCAAACACTCGCCCCTTCTATCAGGATAGCAATGCGACACGTGAATTTCACGTGCATTTACATGGAGGGAAATCAGGGGAAAGAGCGGGGTGGGACCTTCCCTTCCCGCCTGATGGTAAAATTCAGTGGCTCCATAGCGGGATAAAACCTACAGACTCCCATTCAAACTCTCTATGATTGTCTCGATTCGCAGCGTAACGGACAAATCTGCCGGGATATCCGGGCGCGCAGGAGTGCACAATGGAGGGTAATGACACTGAGGGACAAGTAAACGATTAGAAAGTGGAACCTCGAATTGAATCCTCCTAAAGAACCAAGAGAAGTTATGTTCCCGAAGGCTTTCTCCCCGTGGGTAAATTAAGTGCTCCTCCCAAACCAGGAGAAAAAAACTGAACCTTGCGATGTGTTAAAACGACAAATTTCCTCGCGTTAAACAGTTTAATTTTCGACACAACTCGTAGAGTATAAAAATGTCATTTTTTTCTCGAAAAATTAAAGAGCACAATAAATATAATCACGTGCCCGGTTAGTGTATATATGTATATTTTCTTGCTTGTATTTATAATGTAGTTCCTCGACTTGACCTTGCACTTTGTAAGGACATTACGGAAATGAAAATAACTTGATGAACTCCACAAGTGGAGTTTTGTGGAGTTCACCAAGTTATTTTCATTTCCGTAATGGATAACTCCCACCATATCACGTCAGCAAATATTACTGCTGTTGTAAGGACATTTTTTTAGTTGTATGCATGCTTGTTGTGAGCGGTCTGACATCGTCCAGCATGGCATTTGTTGTTGTCGTATTAGTTTTTGCATTATAGTTTCTTCTTTGTGTGCGTGATGCATGACTTGTATCGTGTGCATTGAGAGAGTGCATGTGAATGTATATGTGGTGGCTCAACCCCTGCCGCACGCCCTTGTGGCGGCTCGCAGGGTATCATGTAGATGTAGATCTGTCGTAAGCGCACTCTTAAATCTCACTTGGACCCTTATCAAGAGAGCTCTGGAAAATTTTTTCCGATTGAAACAGCTGCTACCCCTCCGGAGAAAAAAAAAGGCCTGGAGTGCGATCGCGAGAACGCGATCGGCCGGACGACGGATGCGTCACCGCCACGGAGGTCGCATTGCGTGGGCGATCCGACCCGTCGCGCCGCCGTCCTTCAGCCTTCAAAGGGGGGAGAACTTCCTCCGACGAGAAAGCAAGAGATTTCGCGACTGCGTTTCTCAAAGCGACTGCGTCACTCGAAAGTCGTCGAGAAGGGAGCGATTCGAGCAAGCGCACACGTCGCGAGTCGTGCCTCTCGCGGCTAAACACAACCGTATCACCCGGAGGCGACTCACTCACCTTTTTTTCAAGGAAACGCTGGAGTATCTGAAGCGTAGAAATAGATCCCCCGGGCACGAACTCCTTCCGAGGACTGCCTTCCTGCTCAAAAACTCTCGCTTTCGCAGGGCGGAAGTCGTCCCTCTCCGGTGGATGGAGTCAGCTGGTGTGGTGACCCGGCCTACTGCAGTGCCCAGAGGGGAAGGAGGCTTGGCTCGGTCGTACGCTGACTCTCACTCCCTCTCTGCACCCCCCCCCCCCCCCCACCGCACGCACCGACTCTCCCACCCTCCCCTCGAATCCCTCTTGCC
>WURS02087808.1:0-10040 GCA_011762765.2 Rhinocypha anisoptera
GAAAAAACCCTTCTGGCCAAACACAACAACCATGCCCTGGGCGGGATTCGAACCCGCGACCTTTGGGTTAGCCGGCGAGCACGCCAGCCACCAGGCTGACCCCCGGTCGGCTGGATGCCCGTTGCTCTTCCCCTCTCCCCTTCGTCCCTACTCCTCCCCCCCCACCCAACATCCTATGCACAACCATTATCGCTTTTCGAGAGTGAACACCGCAGTGATCGCGACCCTCGAGGATATAATAGTTGAACAAGACACGACACACACACACACAATTGGCGTGCGTATAATGAACTTGATCAGAGATGGAGAACCTTTAGAGCCCGGCGTGTCAAAATTTGGGAAAACCCCAACTTCACTCTGGTGCGTGTCACAAGTATTCACAATTTTTTTTATATTTTCAACCATAGTGAGGACATATCTATTTTACATACGTTTAAATAACATTTAATAAATAAATATCAACCAAAAGTATGTAAAAAATAAAAAAACAACGTACATTTAGGAAAAAATATTTTTTTTTATCTTTCTGTCGATGCGTGTCATGCGATATGAGTTCCACTGTCACCTGTGCTTGACACACGCGTGTAACGTGTGTTCGCCCGTCACCCCGAACTATAGGGGTACGGCGAGTCGTATTCTATACGCGGGGGGAGGGCTGTCGCCGGAGTAACTGCTCTCGGCGTGACGTCAGACGGGAGATGGTTTCGTAGTTCATACACGCGTTACCAAGTGTGAGACTGGAAGTATTTGAGAAAGGGAACGTTTTTCAGGCGTGATCTATGGGAAATTTCCTCATCATGAAAAAAAGACAAATTTGAAGTAGAGAAAATAGGAAGGTCAAAACACTCATTGTCCGCAGCGCTGCTTCAAATACCGCGTGATGCTTGGAAAATTAATTGTCGACGTGTTCTTGTAAACTTATCTCACAAAACTTAGGGCACACGGGTAAACAGTGAAAACACTTGGAATTTCTGAAACAAGGAGAATCTCAATCAAGATATAACTAAAATATCATTTTTTATTTTATTTGTTTTAATTTTTTAGTTATTTTGACCGTAAGGTGCCTTTCTGTTTGCTCCGGCTCATTTTGTTAGCTCTAACGTGTAAATTAATGACGCCGTTTCTCATACGTGTGTGATGGCATTGGACTATGGGAGGTTTAGTGTAAAAACAACTTTCTGGTATAAAATAAATGTATGAAAAAAATCACATACTGCCGTAAGGATTACCGAGAGACACCCTTTCTGACGTCAAAGGTGGACGATTTACTCTGGTGACACTTATTGCCGGCGAGGGCACCACTAGTACTTTTATGCTCGAAGGATAATACAGGTCCATAGCTTCTTCTTTCACCCACCCCAGCCTCCTCACTAAATAAGGACCCTCCATCCAGCTTCCACCACGAACCCCCGCCATGCTCCTCGCGCGGGGGATATAGCCAACCTTTTCCCCTCGCATCTCCCCCATCGATTCCACTCTTAGAGTCTTCCAGGTAACAATACTCCAGTTGTTCCGGGCGGTTATTCTTCTTACTCTTCCCTGCTACGCCTCCTTTTCCTCTAAAAAGTCAATTGCTTTCCTGTAGCAACTAATGCTTCGTTCTTTTGTAGTGAACATTTGCGATATAAAATGATGTTAATTGACTCGCAATGAAAATTTCAAAAGGAAACGAAGGTGGTTTTCGCGTGCCTCAAAGGCACACACTCAAGGAAAAAACCCGACTTCGTAAACTGAATAGAATAACTTAAGACGGATGAAGTTAATCATTTGAAATTTCCAGGGCATATTGAAAAAAAGTATGTATCGTATTCTAACATGATTTCTATTTATTTGAGAATTTCATGTTGTTATTAAATTACATGACTTTCACCTTACGATCCAACCTCCTTAAGGCCAGCTCACATCGAACATATTAACACAATTTAAGGACCAAACTTGGACAACTTGTGCCCTCAATCTTGGCTCGTTCACAATAGCCTATGTCTACTAAGTTCAACAAATGAGACAACCACATTCATTTTCTAATAGTAATATTTTCATTTATAGGATGCGTCGACAGCCATGGTCATTTTTCACCTCTTCAGTTCGAAGAAAAAACCCATTCGGACAACACAACACCCATGCCCTGGGCGGAACCCGAACACGCGACCTTTAGATCACACGTTCAGCTCGTGATGCCATCAAGCCCGGAATCGTAGGGCGAAAAGACCTTAAAGTCCTAGCGAGTAGGGTCATAATAGGAGGCCTCATTTCCCGGAGGATGTTCAATACATCCACATCGGTCCGGACGGGTAGGGAGAGAGCTGGAATCGGTTAGTCGCGGCCCTATGACGCTCAATTGCAAATGGTTGCCGCCTTCCATTATTAGGCGCAATTAACTGGTGGTGGGTTTTTAGTGGGTATGGGTAGGGAGTTCCTTAGACCTCGGCCGAGTCCCACACCCCATGGTCACCTTCCCTGGGTGTGCGTCACCGCATTTTCCCCCACCAGTTCCAAGAAAAAAAAAATAGCCGGCGAGCATGCTACCCCCAGGACGGAATATAAGGCTATTCGCACTTTTCTAAATGTACACATTGGCGGATCAAACCGGAAGCTCTAACATGTTGCTCGTCTAATGCAGCACTACCATTTAGTTAAGTCATCAAACAAACCCTTTAAACTCTTAAATGAAAACACTCCTTCCCAATCTGTAGCATTATTGTCTTAATTTACTTTTTTTACATCCTATTTAAACTTTAAAACTTCTTTGTGTTAATTCCATTGTTTATTACGGTTAAGGCAAGACTTACAGGGGTATTTTAACCTTTCCTTAATCCTTCTTAACCGAAGCATGAACACCATTATGCTCATAATCATCGAATTTTTCCCTTTTCCCCGGGTGAACACACAATTCTTCAGCAAAAACGCGTCCTATATTTCTCTTCTTTATCTCGTTTCACATCTTCTGGATGTCACAGCCGAGATGAGATATACTCCAACACTGGAGATATATCTCTAGTTCTTTAACAAACCCTCTAGAGCAAGACAGCCAATAATAACAGCCATAAATCATTCTCCAGTAATCTATGAATGTGGGGAAAAGCAAAGACGAGGCGTGCGATAACCCTCCGTTAAACATCGCTCGATACACGTCGGAACGGAACGGTAGTGCATCCATTGCTCTGACTATTGATAAATATCAGGATGAACACCAGATCAATATATCAATGCCATGATATTATTTTATATCGATTTTCGATATTGAAAATTGAGTATCGCACAGTTTTAGGATGACTCCTCTGGCAATCTCAGTCTAGCATAAATTGAGTGATATTTTTGGGTACAGAAAATTCGTGGGAAACCATAGGAGGCACAGGGTAAGTAAATGCCATTCCCTAACCTGATGAGTGAATTATCACAAGCTGCGGAGTTGGGAATAGTACTAGGTGAGCACCCTCTCTACCCTCAATTATCAAACCAACCTTTGGGTTAATCAATGTGGTGTTGGTCAATTTATCATCATAACCCACAGCCCTAACTGCAAGTACCCCTTTGAACACAAGGCCCCACACCTTTTGACGGAAGGAGAAATGAAATAGCTGCGTTTTACAAACATGTCACTGAGTCGAGACTTGTAATCCGTCGGAAAAATCCCTATCACAGAGTAAACTTTCGAACCCGCGACTTGGCACATAGGAAGCCATCACGCTTCATCACAATCATGTCCTAAACGGAGAGAAAACTAAGAGGGCATACGCATGCAATCGAAAAAAAGCGCAGAGGTTTGACGCTGGCTTTGACAATGTTTAATAAAATATTTATTCCTATACATAAAGTCAGTAACAGTCTCACTCTCTCTCTCTCTCTCTCTACCCCCTGGACAAAGATTGAGAGAAAACCCTTGGAGCATTAAAAACAAACAGGCTTAAGGACAAGCAGTAAATAAAAGGAGCAATAACATAACTACGCCCTCACTTAAACGCGAACAAGGCACTTTGCTCGTGCAACGACCCAATTCACCCCAGGATTTTCAATAAAGCCGGAGCCCCGCCCGAGAAAAACCAATATGGGCCCCATTAAACCAGAGAGAAGAGAGCGAGTGGAATGGGTAAGGGGGATGGGTGCAGATGTTGAAGTGTGGAGACCTGGGGAGGGGGTGGAGGGGAAAGCCGTGGCAAGAGGGGCGTAAAAACGAGGTAATAAAAACCTAAGGACAGCCGGACAACAACTAAGCGTGAAACGTGATTGTAAGGTGGAGGTCTTTTCGAGAGTGCATTCGCCAAATTCCCCCATTTCCTGCCTTCGCCGCCAGAACTGCCGGCTTTCTGGCGTTTCCCCGCCTCCCTTGACGCTTGTTAGACGCTTCCCCCTCCACGCCCGTGACCTTTTATACTCCGTCGCGCGGCACACACAGGAGGGCGCCTGCAGACCATCCCCCTTCCCGAGACAGAAAAACAAAACACGTCGTCCCTCTCACACCCCATTAAGCGACCTTGACGAACATTCCTCGCATGCCCCTAACCATCTTCCCTTCCCCCACCCCGTTCGCATATAACCCAAAATCGACCGGGTCCTAGCAATTATTTTATCGACAAGAAGTTTCTCGAGTCATACGTGTCATTTTACTCCTTCGCTCGTCGGTGGTACCATTTGTCTCTTTGCGGGGAGTTGAAGCAGTGAACATTGCAAGAGGTGCGTTCTTGGGGACATCTTTCTTTTTTTATTAATTAGCTCCCTTCGCGTGAAAGAGCGTCATGTCGACGATATTGGGATCCCTCGGTGCCCGTGTAATTCGTCACGCACAACTTTTCTTAGATCTTTCGCGGTCCTCCTCCCTCCCCACCTCCCTCTCCCTCGCTCCCGGACACTAATTATCGAGCCCCCACTCCCCTCCCGACCCCCTCGCTCCCTAATACTTCCTCTCCGTGCCAACAACTTCTTCAATAAATCTGCAACTTTGAATGAACACCGTGGACGGGGAAGTTGGCAATCAATCAAACGTTCCACGTGGTGGAGCACAAAAATAACTTACTGGTACCGACTGTACGAGTATTCCGCGGAATTCGGGCGTATCACGTAGACTTCCTGCAAATTCCTCCTTTTACCACATGACCACCGGACACACACACCGTATTGCCAACTTTATACGTACGTTATTATTACCTAGACTGAGACTGTCGGCAATAAAGCATTTAACATTCCCATTCCCCTCCCGGATAGTACGACTGAAAATGTCCTAGTTTTGACGTCTTACGAGCCTATCGTAGTATCACATAACCGACACCAGAATTATGGGAAAAAGCCTAGGAAGAAAGGAGAACATATGAAAAAATCGATTATAATTTAGTTAAGACAGAATACGTAAAAACAGATTTAATGGTAAAGACACCATGACTATCAGTTGACATAAGAAAATTATACTTGTAAAGGCACAGCTTAAAGCCAGCAAATACCATAATGCGCTTAGAAAACTTAGGTTGAGAAAGACACTATTAAAGATCATTTGACTCATTCGAAGGCATTATAAGAGATCATTACGGACCGAAATATATTAGACACTTGGGTATCATGTTAATCGCATTATTTAATTCTCAACCCTGGGAATTCATCAAAGGTTCCCTCTTCAAAAACTTCTATACTAAATTGATCCTTAAAAGAAAGATTATTGTTAGGTACTGGAAATTCATGAAGGAAGAAAACAGGGAAATGAAAATTATTTTGTGGAAAGTAAGGGACGTTATCCTTTAACCATAATCTTATGCGTGTTGTGTGTACATGTATATGTATGTGTGTATATATATATATATATCCTGAGGCATAATGGGTTCGTAAAGAATATAATAGAAAGAAAAATAGAGGGGAGGGCCCCTCGAGGAAGGCCGAGGGACAGATATATAGGGCAAATTATTAGAGATGCTAGAAGTAAGACCTACCAAGGAGTAGGAGACCTAGCACTAGATAGGGAAGGATGGAGGTCTGCAGTCAACCAATCTTCGGATTGAAGTATTAATGATGATTAATATATAGTAATGTTAGAGTTTGTCACCCAGTTCTTTGTCCATTGCTTAGCTTGCACTCATTCTTAAAACTCGTAAAATTTGATAATGACTCAAAATACTCTCCAGGTAGTTGGTATCATTAAAACAATGTTCCTATTTAAAAATAAAAACTTATTATATTTGTTTTTTTGGTTCTTAACTTTGTTTTAAAACGGTAATAATTTCCCCTGAAGGTTGGATTTTGTAATATGCTTCTTAAGCTAAAATTATAAAGATAATTAAAAATTGGTAACAGGAATTGATTGAAATTAATTTTATAATCCACAAGATATGAAACTTTTTTCTGAGGTTTTAAGTAATTTTGATACATGACATTAGCGTCAATGAAATTTTTGTAAGTATTTTTTAAATTCTTCCAGAGAATTTAGCCTATTTTTAAGGAGAGATGCTCTTTGTAACACCAATAATTTTTTTATATCCCCATCTGTGACTGAGACAAAGTCCAGATACATTCTTCCATTCGATTCTTCTTTTCAGAATATAGCACCAAAGTGTCTAAAATCGATTGTAGGTATGAAAGTAGGTTAAATAATGTTGTTTATTTTTAAATTCTTTTTATCGATTATACACGGAAAACCTTTACAAATATTTGTTTAGCAGCATGAAAGTAGAAAAAAATGAAATATTGAAAAAATTAAAACCTAAGGAAAAGAAAATTTTCCCATGGATTATGAATCAAAATTTGTAAATTTTCAATTTATAAATTGAATTGAAACATAATTTTTCTGTATGTACCTGCGCACAAGCCAAGGACGACAAAAGCATTGACAGAAGCATCATGGCATTAATAGACTGTAGGTATTGAGAATTAAGAACAATTCTCACCTCAGAATAAACCTTTTGCCACGTTAGTCCGTGCAGTAATGGTGGGAATGTAAGTCCCTTTCACTGTGCCACCTGCGGTCTCAGACAAAGTTCTGGTATCCGGACATCAGCTATTGGAATTTAGACGATGTTGTTCAAAGGCATTGCTTGGGAATTTTCGTTCGTCAGCAAAACACCCTGCTCCCTGGTCTTCAGTACCGATGTCATTGTCTAAGCGGCAAATTAAAAGTTCAAAAAGATACGAAAGTGACCTTAGGATGATGTTGTCGATAAAAACTAATATGTCATGAGAATAGAAATAATTTTTTTCGTCTCTCTATTTACTTCTACGTTCTTATTCACCATATTTTTTGCCATATTTTTCAAAATTTATATCAAAATATCTTAAAAGATGTATTATAAGTACGCTAACAGTTTATATATTACTACATTTAGTTTTAAATATTCATTAAAATCAATTCCTTCGGGTCTCATAGATCTTAAAATACATGAACACATAGGAAGAATTTCGGAGCTATAGTTTTTCTTTATTTCTTTGTTAGGTTTGTGTGTATTTACCAATAAAAACCGTTTAAACGGACTAAGTTCGAAAAAAAATCCCTCTCAAGGACATTATTTTTAGTATTCCTTTTAGGAAAAATTTTGGTACCAAATTGGAGGAAGATGGGGATGGCCCAAGTTTGGATTTTCCTCGCATTTCTCTTGTCTACATCGCTAAATGGCATAAAGCCTCATTACATATGACCGTTCACGCCGGCCTAACGTGGCGGAACGTACAAAGAAATACAACATACACACTAAGGGCAGGGTGTCCTGGAAACTGAGTACCCTTCTCACAGCCCTTCCTCTATCCACATCCATTCCCTCGCATTGCTTACCCCACGGTCGCTGTAAAAATCATTCTCAACTGGAACTTCCTCCGACCACCCTTTGGCTCCCCGTCACCTACCCCATTTCTCCTCTCACTTCCACTCTCCCGCAACACCCTAGAACTAAAAGTTTAATTTCTATTGTTCACTCTTGCACCCGACTAGCACTGCCATACTACCCACTAAACTGACGCCTATATATAATCAAATAAAATAATTTACAGTTAACAGAAGATGGCGCATTTTAGACACTCAGTCGTGAGAGTAAACCTTCTTTACTGAAAATGGTGGAGAAAAATTGAAGTAATCCTAATTTTCCCGAATTTCGTAATGGGAACTAGGCAATTAAAGTCGAAGGTCGAAGAATTTAAGAAATTTGGGGGGGGAAATGGAACAGAATTACGATAGGGCATCCTATGGGACGGTAGCCAGGGTGGCAGAAGTTGAAGGAAAGGGGTAAAGATTCCTGAAAAACCATAAATTCGAAGGCATTTGACGTAAGATGTCTTCTTTTATTGGAAGGTTGAGGTGCTGGTAGCAGATAGAGAATGAGGGAAGGTAAGATGCCTATAGCTCCGGTGCTGTGGGATTATATCGATTCGGCATCAGGTGAGTCCTATGAAAAGAAAATATTTCACCCGTAGTGAGAGACGGTAGGGTCAGGCAGAAAGAAAAGGATCCTCATAAAATTGTGTTATTTAATACTAACAACCAAAGTTTGTTGTAAATGTAAGTAATTTTGCTTAAGTGTATAGCACAGATAGAAATCAATCAAATATAAATACTTTATATAGTACTGAGGAAATATCCAGTGAAGAATATTTGAAATAATAGAGAGGCCGTGACAATGCATAAAAGAAATAATTTCATTTTTGATTTTTTAAAACATCATTGTCACAAAAAATCACTTTTTGCGGTCGTGGGCATATGTGGTTTTATGTAATCATTCATTGACCAGCCTTTCTTTTGTCGGTATTACGGAATTACTTAAGAAATTATTGTGGTCTCTCTGAAATACACACATTTGGCGATTAGAGGAGTTATATATTGACACTATTGATAAGTTCAAAATTCGTGAGTAGTCGAAGTTATATTTATAAGAAGCTTTAAAGAGAAATACTAAGTGTGACATACATTGCGGCACTAATGAAGTAGGTCTAACGTCAGCGAGTCATGCTATAATGGAATTGCGCCTTTGTTATAAATAAAGGGATTTAATATTGAGCCTCAGGAAAAGTAATGGGTCATAAGATGTACATTTAAGCAAGATGATAGATGGAAGAAAGCAACTGGCCTATTTTCCTGATTAACGAACTTGAAAGGTAACCTCAGTCTCGTAAGTTAACTTGCTTATTTACGATATGAGCTGAGACCCTACCTCCAGGCTAATGAGTTTATTCATTGAAGTAAATTAAACTGTTCTCAGTGGAAGTCGTTTTACTTTATCAATGCAGCTACACGGCTTATTGTAATTGAACCACTCATAAGTGGTTTTTGTTATAAAACCGTGTAATTTATTGAATATATTTCTTATGTACCTACTCTGTAGCCATATAGTATTGCCAACGGTTGTTTATAAACTTAACCAGTTTTTGTGCGTCACAGTTTGAAATAAAGTTTTGAAATATCGAAATACTTTATGACTACCATGAAGGATTTACTTCACTTTATCCCGTGGATGTGACATAAAACCTTTAAGGAAAGTTTTCATACATTTTGTGATTGATACCTTAATTCAGCGTTATTGAATGGTTTTTAAATAAAATATTTTAATACGCTTTTTCAAATTCCAAGGAAGGACTTTAGTCTCCAGTGGTCGTTTGTGTGAATTTATTTCGTATTATTAAGCTTTCTTTTGATAATATACGTGGGAATCGCCTGAAATTTTTTCCATAACTATAAACTTCAAGACATTCATGTCTCCGAATATCACGACTTACAGTGATTCTTTATTTGACAGGGTTTATAAGTTTTACTATCTCAATTATGCCAAACATGAAAACTACGTATAAACATTAGGTGACTATAACGAGAAACACTTCGTCAGGTAGAGGCAAACGCAGGAAGAGCAGGCGATGGTACTCTGCCTCATTATTTGTTGGTATACGATAATCAAAAAGATATTCTGTTAAGCGGAAAATATGGATGGGAGGATAGGGGAGTTGTGGAAGAAGATGACGTAACGTTCGAGCGTCTCCCTTGAGTCGCTCCGGGAACGAAAGTTGTCCAGCGGAAGAGAAGTGGAAGGTACGGGATGTTTAGGGGAAGGGGGGGGGAGAGGAAGTGGAGGGGTGTGGGAGCAAGGGGC
>WURS02087819.1:0-10039 GCA_011762765.2 Rhinocypha anisoptera
CGTGTGACCACTTCAAAAGAGTGTTTAGCGATGTTCAGCCGTAATCCGGACGAATTTTTGCGCCGTTTTGTTACTGTCGACTAAACATGGATCCATCAAACAGTGGGTTTCGTATCGAGCTAAAAGGTGATTATGTAAAAAATAAAATGTTTATTTGCCGAAAAAAATTTGTTTTATTCAAAAATTCACTGACTTATCTAACCGCCCTCGTATATAAGACTATAGAAATAGAAATTGGATAATGGTATATTAAGAAGAATATGGATTTTATGGACGGAGTGATATGTGGTGGGAAATAATTAGTTTAGAAGAGGGATTAAGTTAAGATGTAACGTGGATATTCTAACCCGAGTTTCATCAAATACCCACCTTAGCCATCAGATTACCCTTCAATCAGTCAATAATGTCTTAGGAATAATTTTATGTTCAAAGAATGCAGATGTTTCTTCATATTGCAATACCTTGACTGGTTTGGGTGTCCTTGAAGACAACCGCTCCACCTTTGAATGGGTACTTGTGTAGTGAGGTAGCGAACGAAAGCAAGAAGGGAGTAGTAAGGGTAGTAAGAGAGGGGCTTTGATATTCACGGATCTAATGAGAACGACACCCACAAAATCGTAAATTGATACTGCGCACAATCTATAGGTTGCCACGCAAACAAAAACTATTACAAAAGCTCGAGGGCAATAGAATACAAATGGGCACATTATCACCTTGGCGAACAAATAAAATTCAATGTTTAAGCAAATATTTCAATAGCGAAAGAAACAAAAGTAGTAAAAAGCAAGCAATAAATGAATTTGTATTAAAAATCGTATTGGTTCAAATCCCGTTATCTAACATAACATCTGACCTCCGAAGGAACAAAACTTATGTCGGTATTAAAGATACATATTGGTTACATAACCCTATATAGGATCAAATGGCTATTTGACATTCATAATAAGCATTGAACCTTATGCCATACAAGAAGAAAGAAAAAGTATGTGATACCGATAAGTCTTTCCGAGATTTGGAGTGTTCGCCAAACTGGGGCGTCGGGGTTGTCTCACGAAACTGCCATGTCCATAAACAGGGAAATTCGCCAGTCAGGTTTCAGGATTCTCTCGTTTCAATTGAGGCCAACAATCACTGACCGCACGTCACGCACTCACTGTAGGTACACTGCAATTCACCCGACTTCGGCGGGTTAGTCAAAAGTGTAACTCCGATACGTCCTCCAGTGGAAATAACTCAAACCAAAGGCGCGTCCTTCAAACCAAGTTTACCCAACAGGATGAATTGAGTATTTCATTTTGGGGAAACACCCCTAATGAATTGATTTTAGTTAGAGTCAAACATATTGTTTGATTGATGCTTTTACAATATAAAAAATAATTAATATATATATGTATACGTGGTAGCCCAGTGGGTAGAGTGCTTGGTTATTGACGGGGGGGACCGGGGTTCGAGACCCGGTGACGACCCCGGACACATTCAGCTAAACCCAAGCTGAGTGATTTTTCGGGTACCACATCTTCGTGGGAAACCACAGCCGGCACAGGGAAAGGAACCTTCCGTAGATGGTAGATATATTCATATATATCTACATATATATATAAACTGGTTAATATTGAATGTAAAAACTCAGTGACGTCATTGATAATTGCTCATCTGTAGAAAATATCTAAGTTATGTTCCAACATATATCGTCTGAATTCCCTCCAGGATAGGATTGTTTTTTACTTTGGAAATGATACATGCATATCTTCTGGTATTATAATCAGGATCTGTAAAATTTTGTCCAAAATCACAAAATACCTTCTTTAATACTTTTTGTATATTTAATTCTTGTCAATGATACTTTTCTCGACATCAGTTTTCCGCTTTTTCCTCCTAACATAATAGGTGAGGGACACCATTTTTTAGTACAAGAATTGTTTGAATAATGCATAACAGAGGTATGAAGTTTAACGCACAGATGGAAAATGTTACTTATTGTAGTTTATCTTTGCACAAAAACTTCATGAATATTTTATTATGATGCAAAAACAAATATCAGTATGTTTTTCGACCAAAAAAAATGGGAAAACCTCTGTATCCTCTGGATAAAGATTTTCCATTTTCTGATGACTTGTCCACACACACACATAGGAACAATTATAGAATTAAAACTCTTGTGGGGGTCCTAAGATATGCTAGAAGCAATACATATTTATGCTGAATAGCCAGACACATGATTTGATGAAAGATGGAGAAAACACTATAAGACTCCTTAGAGAGTCAATTTATTATTGCAATATCAATTATTTAATGCTGCTTTGTGCCTTTCCTATGGAAAATCACTAGTTAAAACAAGTCATATCCAATTGAACAATACCTTTATTTTAGTCAAAGATTTGTCCTTTAATCTCATACTGTCTGCTTTTAACAAATTAACACCAGGAAAATAGACTCCCTACATGTAGGATACTTCCCTCTCCAACTAGAAATTCCTGGAGACAACTTGTTTCAACTGTGTTCAACATGCCAGTGTTACTTGGATTAGCTAGGAGTAAATCATTTTATGTAGAAGGTACTCATTTCAACTTGTTTTTTCAACTGTAATTGCTAATATTACTCTTAAACCATGATTTGAAGTTGAGATGGGGAAAACACCAGGGCTTATTGGAGTGAATTTATTATTGGAGATTTTTTCAATCAACTACATATTCAATTTGCTACGTTGTGCCTTGCTAAAGCTACTCTTAAAACAAGTACTCAATTATATCAAAAGTGCAGTTAGCTGTGTAATGAAAGTATTTGTGTCCAAGTACTTCTTGGAACCAGAATATGCCGTGAAATATTAAGTTTTCATGATGAGGGGAGAAAGGAAAACATGATGGATGGAAAAACAATTATTTATTTTTTTATAAATATGGCATAGGGAGCATCAAGTTGGCTTTGCTAGTAGAGAGGTGTTTTTCTGAAGGTATCATGAGAAAGACTCTGTAAAAAATATGCCCCCCCATCCTAGCAATTCCTTCCACCATCCATTTGGTCTTACCTGAACTTGAAATAATTGTCAAATAAAATACTGAGTGTCATTGCCTGTCATCACAAAAGTGTTAATTCCAGCTATAAAAAGAAAGGGATATCATGAAAACTATTGTTCCTGTTAATCCAGCTTTTCACATTCTGTTTCTAGCATGGTTTGATTTAGACATTTATCTTCATAGCAAAGTGATTTAAAAAATATTTTAGAGGTATCATGGTTTGGATTCTTCCTTCAAAAATCCTCATTCCACTATGGATGAAATGATTCCAGTGCATATCCAAAACCAACCCCTCCCTAGGTTCATCACCTCCACTTGGGTATGAAAAAAATGACGTCTCATTCCTCTTCCATCAGCACCATACAAGATGAAATAATTGTGCAGGGACAGGACAAGGAACTGGCCCCCCTATTCTTCTGTGATTTTTCATACACCAATGCTGTTAGTACTTAGTGAACTCTACTCTTACTTAACAAAACCACACAACTAGAATTTTCTACTGGGTTGTTACGTATTCTTCTTGAATCCATTAGTACATATCCCACCAAAACAATCATTCGCTACCGAACACTGTTTTATCCCAACCAGTTGCTGCTAGAATATATATAGCTGGTACACAGTTAATTGCCCTTCATAAGTCCAACTCATTTCTGTTTCAGTCATGCCAGAGATCAACTTCACTTTACTGATATAGGAAAATAATCACCTTTGGCTAACTCTAATTTTTCAATCTGATTAACATGCACAAGTAAGTTAGGAGACTGAATCCTCAAAATAGGTACAGGAGGGGGTCTGCGTATTATTTTCATTAGGAATAGCTACCATCTAAGTTCTGCCAGTAAAAGTTGACAGTTCTAATGAAAATTTCCATTACAGGAATAGAAAAATTGAGTACAATAGGCAATCCAGTAGGCTATTGAGCCCAGGGAAGAACAGTAAGTGTTTGGTTCAGCTACCAAAACCAAGCTCAGTTCAGCTACAAAACCAGTTGAGTACAGGTTCACCAGGTTTGGTTCGATGTCTCTCAAACGAGACAGGCTACCTACCAAAACCATTACTTAAAATTTCTAGCTGGGCAACCTAATTGTTTAGCACTATGGTTTATACACACAATACACTCATTGAATGCCCTAATACAAAGGACTCTCCAATTACAGAGATATTTATGAGTCTTTGCAACATAACCCTTGCAAACATGAGTATCGCTGTAGTCAAATGCTTGTGAACTTGTGGAAGATTCTGCTCAAGAGTATATATTTATGAGTGAATGTTCCTTCATAAGATGATTTTTGGAGTGAATTTTAGAATGTCAGGCTAGGCAAATGGATATTGGATAGAAGGCACAATAATGCAGTAGGTTGCAGGCTGTCTTGAGAAATCCATGCCAGCAAGTCTGAATTGGGGACTATTTCCCATCCAAAATATTTGATTCAAGAGGGTTCCATAATACAATGATTGAGATAATTTCTGTGAGCTACTGTACATTGAGAGAATATTCTGGTGGTTTTCCTTTCCTTCGAAATTGGAGTGCTGTAATCATTAATGCAATGAATGCATGCCTTTTCAGTAAAGTGGGTGTTGTGGTACTGACCAATATGGTCTTCACCTTCTCTCAAAAGAAGAATGACTTCTGCCCCCTCCTTCCAGGTGGTAGGCTGCTTATTAATTTGCATCAGGCACTTGCCAATCTGCAGTACTGTCATAAGATTTCTGTTCAACTTACCATACTCCACATATTATGTACCATCTTCACTGACTGGTTTTACTCCATCCTGAAATGTAACTTATTGAATTAACCTTCGATTGGTGTCTTTCGTTTTTCTCCGTGTCCTTCAATTGTTTTTATTTGTTATTTATTTATTAGTATTTTGTTGTTTTTACTTATTGATATCATTTCAGGTAATGGAAAGAGCCTCAATGCCATTTTTGGTTGTTTAAATAAATAAAAGACTGGACATATTCTATATTTTCAGGCATAACTATGTGGAAATCCATTTCTGAGAAAGAAAAATACGTGGTATGTAATTCTTATTTCTCAAAAGACTGGACCCCTACTTCTTCCTAACAAGCACCAACTATTGTTGATAGCTACTTATTCATTGAATACTTCAGCCTTTAAAATGTCAAAAATTTTAATCTGAAAGGTTAGTGAGTTGAAGCAGTAGAATTCAAGTAAAATATGACTGTCAAATTTTATTTTCTTGTATTGAACAAATCAGATACATATGAACCCCCAGTTGTAGTTTGTTTTACCAAACTAAACACTTTATTTGCTATCATGCTATCGTGATGAACTACATGTGCCTACCATAATTATTTATTTATGCATTTGTAAAAGGATAAAATGAAAAGTAAATACCTACTACTCCATTTCTACCTCCCATGGTCTATCTCATTATGAGTACTTAAAGTAGTACTCAATAGGAAAATGTACCCCCCATCATTTGTCTACATGACTATATCTCATTAACAACATACAGAATTGGACTGAATCTACACAATGCGAATAAGATATTGTTTGTTCCTATTATGGTGACTACTTCATAGAATTACTCATTTCCACTGGCTGCTGTTATAAATCTCTGATCCAGACTTCATAACTGAAATGAAATTTTTCATCTATTACTTTTCACAGAAATAATTCCTTGCGACACTTGTTTTTTCTTTGAATAAAAATTACCATTTCAAATGTCATGTAAAATTAAATACTGGAAATTTCAGAATTTAGCTTCTTTATTTTCACTTAAATAACAAAGGATAAATTAAAGGAATTAATAAGTGGAAGTATTTACATCCTTGATGACAGAAATGCTTGGTCATGGTATGCCATTCCTTCACCAAGGAGAAAACTGGGAAAAATCAATGCCCATAGTTAAAAAGCCCAGTAAAATAGCTCTCAACAATGATCATCTCACAGCACAAGATTACGTACATAACTGCACAGATAACTGCTTTCAATCAGTCTTCAATGTAAAAAAATAGTAACACATCACATATAAAAACAATATGTACACAAGGATAATATGCTGTAAGAAGTGATCTTGAAAAAAATAATACTAGACACATTATTAAATAATTTCCAGAGAAGACAAAAATTAACCATAAATTTACATAATAAAAAAGAGAGAGCAAGATTTAACAGCCAAGAGCGAAGGCACAAAATTGTGACATTTTAAAAAACAAGTCTTCTCATCACTCACAAGTAAAAAACTTTTCTCTGTGAAATGCTTCTCGTGGCCCATGAAAGGCCTCTTATCCTTATATATAAAATATATTAAAGACCAGTGTGATTCTCTTTGTAACACTCTTGTACAATATGTACACACACTAATGCCTCAATCGAGCCAGTGTGAACAGGTAAAAACATTTCTTTAGGAACTATAACAATGTTTCATTCATTAAAAAAAAATATAATAATAAAAAAATTTGAACGAAACATTGAAAATTTATTGAACATTGAAATTTTAAGGTCACCATCCAAGGCGTAAAGTAGCGAATTTGGTTTTTTAAGACGATTAAAAAAATATATATATATATAGGGAGCAAACAGTACACCCAATCTGTCACAAAACAATCACAGGACACCACGGTGGGCAGCTTCAAATTAATTTCAAGACTTAACTTTCTTCTCGAAAAAAGTTCATGGGTCACTTCAAGAGTCCATAATGACGTAAGCGGGTTTCCTTGAAATTTCAGTTAAGGGTTCCTTGCTTTGGTCTGACTCTGGTCGAGAGTCTGGACATTGTCCGGAGGTGACGGAGGAGTTTGATGAGCAGGCGTGGAGGGGAGTCTTTGACTTGTGGGGCAGTTTGACTGACGCCTTTTCACTCTGTTGGTGTTGATTCCACTCACTCTCGGGGTCGGAGAAAATGGCGGAGGAGTCCCTGTCGAGGAGGTAATCGAGGGAAGAGGATTCCTCTCCACTGCTGCTGCCGCTCCTGCTCTCTTGCTCTTCTGCAATTGTGGAAAGAGCACCAATAAGAGTGACATTGCCGGATACTGTGAATAAACATCGCACAACAGACACACTTACATTATGACTCACATTAGACACAAGACTTTCCCTTAAACTCCACTGCCTTTTTAATGTCGGCTTATGCACATATGCACAATCACAATTTTACAGTGAAGACCAGTTATCTTTAGGTACTTTCAGAAGTGAGCAGTGTTTCAAAAACTAAAGTCGTCACATAAAGAAACTCATCTCGTAACTTACTTTAAGATGTGAACTACGATAAGCAACATGTAATTTACAGAAATAAAGGAAAGATGTCAAGCAACAAAGAAACAAAGCAAAGACAAAGCATGTTGGCAGTTGAATTGCATGAAGCACAAAATTGCAGTGTAATTTCAAATTTGATTAAAAGTTATAATTATTATACAGTAACAATGAAATATTTGGTGGATCAACTCAATAATGTAAAATGATTTAAGCACCGGAAATAGATTTTCTCAAACAATTGACCACTTTGGTTATACTATAATTTGCAGAATAAGAAAAAGGTTTGCTCATCAAAGGCAAATGAAATGTCTTTCTTAAAAAAAAATAGGATTTCAAATCAACTATTTTCTGTACTTAAGGTACTATCAATTGAAATCTAAGCACAGCATAAAACTCCTCAAGAAAGAATGTGCTCAAAGCAGTCGAATGGCATGAAGCACAACAATGAAGTATTATGCATTGTATGCATTTCAAAGTTCATAATATGTTATACTGATTATAGAGTAAAAACAAAAAACTTTATGGATCAATTCAATACTAATAACAAATGATTGAGCAAAGTAAATAAAACTTCTCCAGAAAGTGTTTAAACAAATTATATAACAAGTTTGGTTATATTTATGTAGTATAAGAAAAAGGTTTATTCATCAAAGAAAAAATGAAGTGCCTTTCGTAACAAAATAGGATATCAAATCAACTATTTTCTGACTTCAGGAGCAATAAATCAAAATTTGAGCACAACATGAAGCTCCTCAAGAAAGAATATACTCACCATTATCAGGTAACATAAACTGCTCATGGACTCCTGTCCAAGTTGCATCAGTACTGTCATTTAGGGCCGAATTGCCATCTAAATCCCAGTTATCATCATCAAATTCAAGGTGAGTGTTGGTTTCCCTTTCTTCGGGACATAACACTGCAGGGGAGTCCGTGTCTGTGACATCAAAGATTTCTGTTACCTTGACCTGAAGAAAAAATAATTATTTTTAAACAATGCATAAAGATGATCATGAAGACATGAAATTAAAAGGAAAAATTATTTACTGTAATCACTACTTTTCTACAGGATATGCCATGTCAACATGAGCATCATAAAATCTTGAGAAGCACCCAAATTACCACTTTTCTAATCTGAGAAAACTATCTACCATTCCAGTAGCCTGACTTAAGCAATTAAAACGAAGGAGCAGTGGCTATTTTTCAAGATGAATATGCAGGTTTATTCATCGCTTAACAAGACTAATTGTACTAAAATAACTTCTTAACCTATATAGGCTGCATCAATTGTTATGATTTTCATAATATGCAGATTATGACTCAAAAAGACAATTAAATGAATAACACTGCATTTTTCTAAGAAACTTCACTGATCTTTCTACCAAGATGAGCCTGACCATTGGATTTTGATGACAGGACTAAGAGCGAAATTGGCTGATACACCTGCCCTTGCATAAACTGTATCAATGATGGTTTATCTTGGTATTAAGGCCCATGTCAGGCAGATAAATGGGTAAGAACCAAAACAATGGTAGTCCATGCAGAGTACAAATACTGTTTCTCAGTGAGGTGGGTAATTACATTGTGTTGTCGTATCAGAAACAATATAACCTGGCTCCCACCTTTCAACATATCTAGAATGGGTGACCCTTCCAGGAGTAACAATTTTTGCTCCTGCTGTCATTACAGCTCCAGGGGTCATTGTAATGCATAAGCCCTATCAGCATGTGAAGTTCATAATCCATAGGGAAGGTAACACGAAAACAAAGCCTTATGAAACACATTTTTTTCATATATACTGTTAAGATATCCATAATTGATGGAACCTCCTATATTTTAATGAGCCAAAAACAATTTCAGTTAAGATACAGACATAATTGCAGAGCATATCCTATAAGCCACGCTGAGTATGACATAAATTCTGTCCTTGTCAACCATAGATTTTTAGGTAATTACTGCCCTTATGACTTCATAATCTGGTAGCCTGGTAATTTGGGTTTGGGGGGTTACTTTAATTCCATTATACATCACTTTAAGCCATTCAGGCTTCCCCATTTTCAGATTTCACAAGTAGGACAACTTTCACAAAAGTAACAACCATAGGTAGGCAAGGGATTTCTGTATGAATTCCACAAAAGAACATAAAAAAAACAGATTCATCTCATAAATTACCTAATAATTGTTCCTCACAATATTTTAAAATAACTCAAAATGATAAATACCTTATTATTTTCATCCATGTAGTAGAATGCCATTAGGGCATCATGTTGTGATGTAACCTGGAGGATATGATCAAAGGTATCATCATCCACTACGGTTGAGCCAGGCTCGGTGATCACTGGATTCAAACTAGGCCTCCTCAATGGTGCCTGTCCCATGACTTTATTGTTGAACTTCATAGCTGAACACTGGTCCCTTGGAACTTCCCTGCAAAATTCAAAAGCATTAATTAAATTATTTTCTTCATGATCAATCACTCGATTAAATACCTAATATAGAGAGATACATATCAGACAGACATCCAACAAAATAGGTTGCACAGCTGTAAAAATATGAAAAATGTAACGATGCAAAAGGAGACCTAACAAAACCAATAATGTTAAATTTCTTGATGTAAATAATAATGCACAATTCCTGGGAGTTACTCTTGACAAGCACTTATTATGGCATTCCCACATCAAGTCTCTGACTGCTAAACTAACCTCAGTGCGTTATCCCATCAGATCTAGTCATACGACTGTCTCATTGGAGGTTCTGCTCTCTGTATATTATGGTTTATTTCATTCCCACCTGAGCTACAATATCA
>WURS02087849.1:0-10039 GCA_011762765.2 Rhinocypha anisoptera
AGGGGGTATGGGGGTTGGATGAGAAAGAGGGTGGGTTTGGCGGTGGAAAGACGGTGGTGGTGGGGGATAGGGCAAAGAAAGAAAAGAAGAAAGAAGATGAGGAAAAAAGGAGTATGGAGGCAAAAGAGCAATCGCAAGTTGCCCAAATACATTTATACTGCACTAACAGCTTTTTAAGCTCGCCACTTCAAAAGGACGGTCTCTTTTTTTTCCCCAACCCCTTTCTGAGAATTTTTTTGCCCTCCAGAACGACCGAGGGGGCGTCGTGGAGGCAGTGCGGGGGTGGGAGCGTCCATCCCCCTGATGAGCAGAGCCTCCCCACCCCCCCTCTTCTCTCTCTCCCTCTCTCTCTCTCTCTTTACTGTGTCGGGGGAAGGGGAAAGTAAAAGGAACAGCAGTTCCGTGCTCTGACGAGGTCTCACGAGAAATTGAAAGTTTAACACGTCTGCCACGCGCGCACGAGGGGAGGAGTCCCTCCTCTCCTCAAGGAACTTTGTGTGTACACTCACAGAGACACACACACAAGCCAGCGAACACACGTACGCAAACACAATGACAGAGAGTCTTGTCCTCCACGAGACGGCGCTAAAGCAAAGTGTCGCGGGCTGTTGCGGCGGCGTCGGGGCCCTATAATCACTCTGAGCGAGTACACATACGACGACTACTATATATATATATATATATATCTTTTTTTACTGATCTTCTTTCCGATGAAGGTGGTTACGTATACGACGAAAATTCAAATCAAAGTGTGTTTGTACATTCAAATAAAACTAAAATAATTTTTTGAAACCCGCTTTTCCAAAAATAATGAAGACAAAAAAAGCAAAAAAATGCAATAAAAAAGAAAAAAGTAATATTACTGTCACACTTATTTTGAACATAACCATAAAATATGTATCTTCACGGTTGAAATCACGAAAGAAAAATCTTTCTTTCACAATTTGCCATTCATTACTATAAATTAATTAACCTCCGTCGTATAATATGCAATACTTTACCGCCAAGGCTTAGAATTTTCCTAGGGATCAGAACCATAAAAATTCTAGAGAAAATCGGCTTATTAAAAACTTAAAAAAATTCGGGAGCTTATAATTTTAATAAATTATAATTTAGAATCTTAGTTTCATATTTTTTATAAAAAAAGTGTCTCAAATAGAGCTTCCCAGATTAGATGGCAGACAGACGTGAAAGCAAGTTAAAGAAAAGCGGGAAAAATAACAGTATCCAACCCTAAGGTAGGTTTCATAGACGAGGGTGGAGTTCACCTAGTATCAGGCCTAGAGATGTGTGACAACCCGCCCATCAGAGTACATAGGGAGACCCATTTCCTCTCCTTGTGCAAACTACGTTCTCCCAGGATGATCTGGAACCGATAAAGCCGGTCTCGGTGGCGGCGGGGTAACTTCCTAGACTGCCAAACCAGGTGGTCGCGGGTTCGAATTCCAACTAGGTGGATTTTTCAATCTCCACCTAGGGCATGGATGTGTGTGTTTCGTCCTTGTTATTAAAAATTTTATAATGTCCACTGTAATTGACTTATTAGTGCTGTTTGTGCGCGATTAAAAATAAATTAATTAATTTAAAAAATAAATAAAATCATTTGCGCTTAGAATAAGGTGTCACCAGGGCTTGAACCCGGCTCCCTCATGGCAAAGTGATCTACCTACTCGGTTTCCACAATATGATTGTTAAAATCTTTACAACTCTTGTGTGAGGTTGACAATTAAATTTAATTTACTCTAAGATCATAAAAATTTTAAGTTACCGTAAGTTACATCTACACGAAATAAGGACTATTTAACGTGGGTAATGATGATGATGGCTGCAAGAAGTCGCCAAGGTCATTCATTATTCCCCTCTACCATAACTCGTACAATACACTAACTATATCCCGCATTGACACGCCACATTCGTGAAGCATTCGATTAAAAGTATGGAATAATGAAAATGGATTACCCGCGGCCAATGGGACAATCTGAACAAACTTTAATCTCGAGTACTAATGGGCTTCCTTGAAAATTAAACTTACTTATTTCTAACTTTAACGAAATACAGCACCGCTCTTTTACTCTCTCAATAGAAGGTAATTTCATTTGAGATGAATTCCAACTAACCCATCAAAAATAACTTTGGGAAAAGAGTTATGGGTTGCCTTCGCTTGAATAAAAATTGATAATTACCTAAAACATTTCCTTTAAACGCATACTAGATTATAACTTCTGAAGAAGCATTATTCGACATTAAGCCTGTAGTAATCGAGTTTAGAATGAAACTTCTCAACGAATCTCACATCAGTCTATTCATAGATGGCTTACTCAGAAGTAATTGGAATAATGGACCCATAAAATTCCTCATAACCTTAAGACGTTGGTTAAATTTAAGGAAGTACTTTTAATTTGGAATCACCTATGAAAAGAGGAAAAACCTATTTCATCAAAGAAGACATCTTCCAAATGAATATTTTTTTAATTTACGGCTCCTTAAGATGAATGTTTCAGGAAGTATTCCATGGGAATAAACCACAGAAAGAGATCACTTATGTTTTCACTGGAGTAGTCCGAGAATTTGTCATCCTAAATACATAGAGTGCATCCTTCATTTAGAACATTGCGTACAGTTGGCGAAGCGGCAATTTCCACTCATAGACTTATTTTGATTCACGGCCATGTTTTCGGTCCGTCGCAACATTATCATGTTGCGACGCAATAAAATCATAGTCGCGAATAAAAATAAAGTTACAAGTAGAAATTACCGTGTTTAATTTTCTTCAACTGTGAAGAATTTCCACAACGTTACGTAGGAGACTGTTTCTTACACTGTGTAAACATTAGCTTCTGAACTTCACAAAACAAATGGTCAAATGCTTAGTTGGAATTTACTTCGAGTTTTACCGATAAGTGTAATCAAATACCCGTTTGTAGTAATCGATGTAATAAAAAATTATTCGTTTTATATGAATTCAATGGCCTCCGGTTCAACTTTGTGGAAATTCCTTTTTAATATAAAATTAAGGTACCATTAATACTAGGTACCTGTTGTTGAAGCTAGGCGTTAAAATTATATTTGTTGTATTAAATAATTATCTAGTTGTAATACAGTATTTTTCTCATTTTATATCGATTTATATGAAAGTTTGGAAGGTATATTCGTATCATTTAGCCAAACGAAAGGCAAAAAAATTTGTGCCATCTTGACTTTTCGTCTAAATAGAACTAACTAAATTCATCAATTGAACAATAAATTTTTTAATGTAAAATTTATACATGGCCTCTGAAGTTTCTTTACCTTATTTCAATCTCACGAGCCTCTGAACTCAAATCTAGGAAGTATTGAATAAAACCATTTTGTGTAGCATAAAAGTCTTCTCTTTTTCTCAGCATTATCGTAAATATGTTTTACGAAATAAATCGTAATATGTTTTCCTTCTTATTTAGTAGAGAGAAAAAAGTCTGAAAAGTTTATAAATAATAAATATAAGAATTATGACGAGTACTCAAAATTTGTGAAAAGTAGAGGAAAAACTTTCTGAAGAAAACGAGTGAAGAGTGACTAGAAAAACTAAATAAGTAAAATTACTCCAAAAAGTTCCCCTTGGCGATATTAATTTTGTAAATATTAAGGGAAGGTAAGGCGATTGCCATAATTCGACGTCACTATTAAATCTTACGTGGCACGGGAACGCTAGAATAAATCAACTTTATAAGAAATGCTTTTGGAACAGTGACAGGGTATTCAGTTTCATCATAATCTTCAAATGGAAATAGACGTTCGTGGTGTAGGGCAAAATCATGACTCGAACAGAAACATTGAGCGCCTTTAGAGATTTCAATTGAGCACCTTAAAACAATTAAGGTCCATTATAATTTCGTGTTGATAGTCATCTATAAATTACATTACGTGTTTCCCGATCCACAAGATGAAGTGATTTTAATTGGAGAAATAACAACAGTAATAATAATAAATTAAACTGCTATATTACAGAATCAGCAACCATGTTAAACGTTATTCATCATATAATCCGAGAAATTTTCCATCGCACCTGCTGAAATCATCACAGTTCTCATTTTAGCCACAAAGAAACTTGTATCCATCCTCGAAGTAGGTCTGTCTTATACCAATTTCTATTGAAAATAGTGCGTCCTTTTAGTCAAGAAGTACCGTGCATAAGAAATCCCGAGTGATCGAGGCAAATTCTTACGATGAACAGCCCACAGCTCCCAAAACCATCGCCAAGTTTACTAAACGGGAGACGAGCCCTTGTGTCCTTCACTGAAATTCGTTTCGGACTACGTACACCTGGTCGACGAGGTGTCTCTTACAAGTGCAGGGAGCGGGACTACCCCTTGGTGTAAATCATGGGTTCTCGAGCAATGGTTATTCACCCCCCGGGGGATTTTCAGTTGTTTTAGGGGGAATTGAAACCGTTATACTATTTTTTATGATGTTTTCAACAAATATGTCGCCATTAGATTTTTCCTACGCTCATGAACGTTATCAAAATAAAAGTATGTATATTCACTAATATGGGCAAAATATTTTGAATATTACTTGTGATTAATAATCTAAATGCATATTTTAAAAGATACTTTCCTAGAAAAAGGCATAATAAAATGGAGGAACTAAGCAGAAAAGGTTGAGATCCGCCACTCTAGACCCTTCGATATTCTTCGGCTTAAGTGTACTAGGGTGGAAGCAGAAGAATAATTACACCACCTTGAGAAGAGTGAAATAAAAATGAATGCGAATGAGGGACGGTTTGGAATTTAGAAGTAGAGTTGCCAAATCCCAAAATAGAGTTTGTCACTGATCCAACCTCTCGCCAACAGCAACATTCAGGACAAATGTACCTGGAAGCGGCACTAAAAGAAGCTGAGGAAATTTGTATCTATGTGATCCTGGTAAATGAATTAGCTCCGGTGCGCAGATGAAATGGCGATTAGTGCAGAGGACTCTGCCATTTCCTCTTAGGACTCTACCCAAGGAACTAAAGTAGTTTTCTAGCTGTTCCAAATAGGGTTTACACTATCCGGTCGAACTTTGTGGAACTGCTTCATATTGGAGTGAAAGGTGTAACTTTAGTTTTTTCAAATAAAATTTATTCCTTACGACCTAGTTTTCGTTAAAGTTCAACATGCTCGGGGATGACTTTTACTGTTTTACCAGTATAAATATGACCTCACGGTGTGGGAGTGGTGGGTGGTAGAAGGGGAAGAGAGGGGGGGGCGAGAATTTTATGTGGAAAAACAAAATTACGCCTTTCATTTCAATACCTGTTCCAACCATGTACCACCCAGTCTTACAGTTAATCCGCGTTAACATGTAGCAGTGAACTGCTACCACAATCGAATTTGTATCGACACTGCTAGTGAACGCTAGTGTCCCAAGAGGCATCGAAGTTGCTTTCAATCTGCTTTACGAGCTTGTAGATATTTAAAAATCAACAAACGGACTAATTCGTCCAAACATAATTATATTTCGCTAATGCATTCGTGATTATGGCTAAAATAATACGTCAGAGGTGAAGGGACGCACTTCGGTTGGTATTAATAAACGAATTGCTTAGGAATAATGACTTATTTTATTCTACGGAATGATGCCTGTATTAAGACGATGAAAATACAAGATGTTTACTAAATAACAAGAGGACGATAGGTACTACATATTAGTCGCATAATAATTCTTAAGTACTAAAATTAATGTTTTATTCATAACAAAATTTTGTTGAATTCATACGGCTACATTTTTTATTACAAACTTCTTGAAAGTAGATAAAGAAGAGTGAAAAAGAAGGTCCGAGGAGCCTATTATCACCGACAAAACTTACACCACAAAACAACACCGTAACAAAATTTATATTACCACAGCAATAATATTATAGGTATGTTACCTATAATTCCCTCTCCATCACATCGAAACTGTTTCTCGATCCAGAGAAACGGAAGCCAATATTAGGCGAAGCATTTAAAACAACCGGTGTCGGACATGTTTCTGTTAGCGATCGTTGCGATTTTTACGATAGGCGCACTGCGAAAACTGATGTAAAGTAGAAGACGTGCAACTTAGGGTAATAGGTCGAATCAGATTCGACTCTGCTCGACCAAGGCCTAAATCGATACGAAACAGCATCGCAGTTGGGGTTCACACGTACGAGTAGCCCTTAGCAGTCGACTGTTATAGCAGTTGACTGCGACGTGTAAGCGCGGCTTTAACGTGGCCTATCTACTTCTCGAAAACCCTCTTACTTTCGATATCTGACCATTTATTTTAACCCCTAGCCTCTCATTTTGATCCCGTTATGCACTCAACGAGCTCTGAATTCCTGCGGTCTTAGTGATTAAGCAGTCGCCGAAGAATCTGACATTATAACATTGGCAGCTAAATCGGCATCCGATGCCCTAACACGATGGAAAATCCAAGAAGATTTCAGCAGAATTGTGTGCTAGAGAAATAGTAAATCATATACACTGACATAACAAGACCTCCGCTCATGATGTTTCATGATTATTTCTACGATTATCTCCCGAATACAACTTGGAAATCACACGTGAGACTACGGGCAGTTTCAACAACTCGGCTCAACGTTTGCCATCCATATCCTCCATCTGTTTCCATCCTTACTCGCTCGGTCTGAGTCATGAATAATTTTGGATATTTATAGTAATTCACAAATATATATTTATTAATAAATATAATATATATTATTTATATACATTTATAATACTACGGCAATTCACAAAATGCCAATACTGGCCTTTACATTCAATTATAAACAAAATAATAGAAAACAATAAAATAAAAACTACAAATCAAACAAAGAAAGTAATGGAAAACGATAACAAACAATGGAAATAAATTTTTAAACAGGTTTAACAACTAAAGCAAATTCACCCTTACAAAAATAATAATAATAATACCTTTATTAGCCTGAAGGAACTGGAGTACAGTCATTGTAGGCTTTGACATATTTTTACATTGCATACACATAATTAAAAAATAAAATGTCACTCATCACAATAAAACACAAACAAAATATATATTAACTGCAGTTTTTAAGACACTCTTTGATGCTATTATAGGGTTTGACCAGAAGTAACATTTTTAATTTTTTCCTGAAGATCATCAATGAGGTGGCCGATTTTATTTCATCAGGGACGTTATTGTATGCGAATGATGTGGACCCTTCAAGCCTAATTTCAATCAATATATATTTAGATGAATGTCTTATTTCCTACGAGTTCTATGTTACATTGTACCATATGAACAATTACAGAGTAACAGGATACGTAAGAGTAATTTCAGTGACACTCATATATCGGACATATATTTTCTGAAAAATATCTTACTGTTGAAATCAAGAGTATAACAGGCGAGGAAACATCAATGGGATTCCAAAAAGGAATGAGTGAATTGAAAGCCCAATACAAACGGTATGTAAAGGATCTCTGTGTTACGGAAAAGAGGCAGCTGTGGGGGGATGGAAAAGTACCGAGTTGAGGGTTTTGTGGGAGGGAGCGTGACGAGAGAAGGCGGGCGAGGAGTCCGGTGGTCCCGAGGCGGCCCGTCACGATCCCATGAAATAATTTTATTTCGAGAAAACAATTTTACCTAATTACAACATGGGTCATTTTTCAAGTGCAAGTGAGCAAGAGTTCGGGCAGGTTTTCGTGTTTGCACGACGAATTTTTGAGCGCGCATCTGTTCGGGAAACCCGCGCGAGAAATCGCAACGAGTAAACAGTGCTATACAGGTAACTCCCAGAATGAATGGTATGCGATATAGGTCAATTATCCTGTATTTCTAATATAATTGCCGCTTACGCTTTCTTTAGGATATGATTCAACATTTACAGGATGAATTCGTTCCTCATACGCGCGAAGGGAAAAATTATTTTTTTTTTCAAAATCCTGCCACTCTATTATTTTCAAGAATATCATCAGCCTCTATCCTCTCGAACTTATGTATGATACATTGCAAATAGGTCAAGAATCGGATTATTAAGCCGAGATTTGTGATATGAAACAGCTATTAAAATTTAAAATACTTGGGAAAAATTTCGGAACTTAGAAGATCCCGTCTGTGTAAGTTCACGGTGAAAAACGTAAGCGAGCAACATTCACCGCCAGAATGGCCACGCGCAATCTAGGAGCAACGAAAAGAACACAAGGAAAGAAAAATAACTCGTATCGGGCAAGATATACGCATGAGGCCCATGAACGAAGGTAGTGTCGAAAGTTCGTCCACTACCTGTAGCCTGCTTGGCCTTATGAAACATCACTGGCCCTGTGGCGCAACGGATAACGCGTCTGACTACGGATCAGAAGATTCCAGGTTCGAATCCTGGCAGGGTCGAATTTTTTTCTGGATAAATTAATTTTTCTACTCAATTGTTAACATAGAACGAATTTTATTTTACAGGGACTGACAGAAATTTTAATTTGTTTTTATCCAAATCAGCCTTTCGGGACACGGGACACCGCATATCCTCGAACAAATTCTCTTTTGATATGTCGCTGTCGTCAAAATTCTTAGAGAGGGGATCTCGGCTCATTTCATTTTTTTGAAACTTTCAATATTTTCTAATCAATAGACAGTGTTTGTTTGACACCCCTGTCAAAATTCCTTGCGAGCAGGTACGTGTATGTCAACATTTCCTCCATGATATTTTTGACAGGACAATGGTAGAAGACCACCATTCTTATCTATAGAGATACCTTAGATAATACAGATTATCTTATCTATCTGCTTATAAGCCAATACACTTACAATCGCTCCGGTGAACCGGAGATTAAACGAGAAAAGAAAACATCTGCAGAGACAAACGTAAGCATTAATATAGGCAGATAATTAATGGCGACTGAGTTTACGCATTGAAAAGGAATTAATTTGCACAGTTGGTCGGGCGAAAGGAGCAATAGTGCCCCCGAAGTGATAAACTAAAGAAGAATTATTAAAAAATATTATCTCGGGTTCTGTTTACCAACTATTGTAAAACTGTCTTCAATCAAATATCAGAGAAATGAATACGTAAAAATGAGTCAATGATGCTATTTAATTTAAAGTCACATGCTCAATAAGAGTGTTAGAAGCACTGGGAAAACGGTTTTTTGTTTCTTAGTGACGATAGAGTGATTTGACTCAGTTCCTCACATTTTCCTGCTTCTCCGTTTTATCCCTTTTGAGCTCATCGGCGACACAAAAGAAGAACCATGGAGACGGACCATGTGATATCAATAACGTCTTTGGAAAAGTGATCTGCCCTAAATTTACCCTAGCAGGGAAGTCAAAAATATATTACGAGCCCTGACATACTACGGTAGATCAGATCACGTACATAAAATCAGAGATCTAGTCTGTCGAACAGATAGATATGAAATATATTTTTTTCCCCGCACAATTAGAGACTAATATATACATTGTCACAAGCTCGGAGATAATAGTTAGGGTAGCTAGTGTATGTGTATACTATAATTTTCATGTTTTTTTAAATAAAAAAATATAAATAAATAGTACCACTGTGTTGTATAAACAGCTTTATCTGCCATTTTACAGTGGTCCAAATAACAACACACAAATAAAGACGCATACAGTCAAAAATAAACAATAAATTACCATTGATAAAACAACAGGGAGTTAATGGTGCTGCATAGGAATTTTAAATTCGTTTTTGGTATTTGGTTAGGGAGATCAGAGCCGGAAAGTGAGAAAAAAATGACATCTTTGGAAGCAGTGCGAAGATATTAAACGTTAATTGCTTTTGTTCCCGCATGACATGCATTTTCTTTAGTCATTGAAATCTTTGCAAGTAAATAGTTACTTTCCATGTGAATCGTATCTAAAGAAATGCATGTCTGGTGATGGCTCACTCACCCCCTGCCACACACCCTTGCGGCGGCTTGTAGGGTATTACGTAGACGTATGCGTACCCTGATTTTCAACCCGCGATCATCGTTTGGTGCCCAACACCACATTCATCCAATAACCCCGTGGAACACTGCCACCGCATCACTGATTACACAACTTCGCACTTTCCTAGTTG
>WURS02087860.1:0-10038 GCA_011762765.2 Rhinocypha anisoptera
AGAGAGAGAAGCGAGAGAGAGAGAAGCGAGAGAGAGAAGCGAGAGAGAGAGAGAGAAGCGAGAGAGAGAGAGAGAAGAGAGAGAGAGAGAAGCGAGAGAGAGAGAAGAGAGAGAGAGAGAGAAGCGAGAGAGAGAAGAGAGAGAGAAGCGAGAGAGAGAGAAGCGAGAGAGAGAAGCGAGAGAGAGAGAGAGAAGCGAGAGAGAGAGAGAGAAGCGAGAGAGAGAGAAGCGAGAGAGAGAGAAGCGAGAGAGAGAGAAGCGAGAGAGAGAGAAGCGAGAGAGAGAGAGAAAAGCGCGCCTTTTATGCCCTGCGCATACGCATACTTTTTCAGTACATTCGGTAATTCTGACGCCTGTTGTGCTATTTTCTTGTTGTTTTCTACTATATTGTACGCTTTTTGGAAAAACCAATTGAAGAACTTAAAGAACTACAATATGTATTTTAGAACTCAATTTTACGTATGCATATTCACTTAGACACGCAAACATGTAAAAGTTATCCTTAACACTTATCATTTAACAAGAAATGCCCCCAAGCTTTCCTGATAAATGAGTTGCTGCAATATATACACAATTAGAACCAGTGTTACAATAATTCACGGGAAGAGCTTGGAATTCTTGAGAAAGAAAAACTCGTGTAGAATTACTCGTAAATAAACAAAAAAGTGAGGGTAGATTTTCTTAAGAAAAAAAAGTTACATGTGATTGATTTCTAAATGAGATTTTATTTTATTTTATTTTTTTGGTATATAAATAGAGCTACTTGAAGCATCTGAGTGACATATGCACATTACTCAAAGCACTCGTGTAATTTCTAACTTGACTTTGATTTGTAAGTATATATTATTTATTTATTTATCTGACCGTTTTAGCATCTATTCCTTGTCTATTCGATAAAGTCTATTAATTTCGAATATTATTTCGTCTATTATTATTATTATTATTATTATTAGGTCTCGCTACTAAATTGTACGGAAGCCGCAAATTATTATGGTGATAGTGTAAATAGTCTTATTTGGTAGCTAAACCTAATAAAATCATTAAGCATTAGGTCTCGCTACCATTTGTACTATTTACACTATCGCCATCTATACGGTTTATCTGTACAATTAAGTGGTGAGACCTAATATATGTATTAAAAAATACCTAATTAAGATTATCATTGTTTATTATATAGAAAAAAGGTTTATTTGTTTCGAAAAGAAATGAAGATCATGAAGCCTGAAAGTGGATATCTTGTGGTTCTCTTCGCGGTCTTGCTTGTGGCGGGCAGTCCAACCCAGGTGGAAGGTGGTCCTTTCTTAGCCACGCTCTGCTTTGCTGGATGCCAAGCGGCCCTTGCTGCCTGTGCTGGCGGGGGCGTGGCAGCAACCGCAGCTACTGCAGGCCTCGCCGCGCCAGCGGCGACGGCTGGATGTATGGCTGCCTATACCGCGTGCATGGCGGCTTGCACTGGTTCCGCCGTTCTACCTACACCTTAAAAAAAATTAAGCTTTCGCTTCCCTACTGCACGCGGTATAAGGCTGTATCTTTTACTGGATAACCCTTGGATTCGAATTGGGTTAATTTCATGACTTCTGTTGTTGTTTTTGATGTTGTGTACTAATTGCATCACGCCTACTTTTTTCTCAAATTAGCATATAGTTTATAAAAAATAATAAAAATTTAGCGTCTTACCCGTTGCGCAAAATGTGTTTATTTTACGGTCATTATTTGGTATTTTCGAAAATTTCCCAAACACTATACGTACATTTTCTTATATTTCAATAAACCAAGTTCCAAAACGGAAGAGAATATAGTTTTGAATTGGAAATTATTTCCAACTAGGCCCTTTCGGTTTCATTTGGATATCTAAACAAGTGTAGGTTAACTCATCTGATTTAGTAGAGTCAATTTACTTTTGGTCATATTTTGGTCAAAATTGGTCCCAACTAGGCCCTTCCGGTTTCATTTGGGTATCTAAACTAGTGTAGTTTGACTCATCTGATTTAGTAGATTCGATTTACCTTTGATCAAATTTTGGTCAAAATTGGTCCCAACTAGGCCCTTTCGGTTTCATTTGGGTATCTGAATTAGTGTATTTCGACTCATCTGATTTAGTAGATTCGATTTACTTTTCGTCAAATTTTAGTCAAAATTGGTCCTAACTAGGCCCTTCCGGTTTTATTTGGGTATCTAAACAAGTGTAGGTTAACTCATCTGATTTAGTAGATTCGATTAATCTTTGTTCAATTTTTGGTCAAAATTAGTCTAAACTTTTGGTTCAATTCGGATTGGGATAGTTTGGTTCTCAGGACTACGGTTTGGTTTTGGTTCAATTTTCTAAGTAAGTTTAGACGATTTTCCCGTTAACAACACGTGATATAGTTGTTTATATGTTTTTGACTGTTGCCTGCAATTCTCGAGAAAATCATAAGTTTTATTTATATCACACATACTTTATATAAGTAAAACTGTTGTCATGTTTATCATCCGATGCGGCAGATGTAGACATTGTACACACATATATTAGGTTGTGTGTCATCATCACAATATTTAGCGTGAAGCTCGCTTACCAGGAAAAAGTTAAGAATTACTTGGTAGCAAAAGTGAGAGAGAGAGAGAGAGAGAGAGAGAGAGAGGGAAGAATTTCATTGGAAAAGACACATTTTATCGACTGGATAGATTGGCAAGTGAGTTTGATCTTATATATAAATAGAGCTATTTCAAGAGAGAGAGAGAGAGAGAGAGAGAGAGAGAGAGAGACATCGCATAACTCTCAAAAATCTCTAACAACAAACTTCTTATCCAAAATTTGACTTGTAAATATCTTGTGTGTTCTTTTATATATATATTTTTTTAACCAAATACCTTAAACTATAGTTTTAAAATTAATCAGTATTTGTGTTCAGAAACTTTCTCATGCACTGATTTGTGTTGCGGTCACTTTCAAGATCATATAACACAAATCAGTGTATGAGAAAGGTTCCCGAAGCCTTACTAATATTCTGAATCTAAACTTAATCAGTATTTTTGTTCAGAAACTTTCCCATGCACTGATTTGTGTTACTAGTCTTGAAAGTGGCCGCAACACAAATTCGTGTATGAGAAAGGTTCCCGAATACAAATACGGGTTAAGTTTAGAGTCTTACTAAAATGAATTTTATTATTATTATTTTATATACTACATACTGACTTATACTTCTACTTACTTACTTATACTTCTAGTTACTTACTTATACTTCTAGTTACTTACTTATACTTCTAGTTACTTACTTATACTTCTACTTACTTACTTATACTTCTAGTTACTTTCTTATACTTCTACTTACTTACTTATACTTTTACTTACTTACTTATACTTCTAGTTACTTACTTATACTTCTACTTACTTACTTATACTTCTACTTATTTATTTATACTTCTACTTACTTACTTATACTACTAGTTACTTACTTATACTTCTACTTACTTACTTATACTTCTAGTTACTTACTTATACTTCTAGTTACTTACTTATACTTCTACTTACTTATTTATACTTCTACTTACTTATATTTTACTTCTACTTACTTATACTTCTACTTACTTATTTATACTTCTAGTTACTTACTTATACTTCTACTTACTTACTTATACTTCTAGTTACTTACTTATACTTCTACTTACTTACTTATACCCACTTACTTACTTATACCTACTTACTTACTTATACTTCTACTTACTTACTTATACTTCTACTTACTTACTTATACTTCTACTTACTTACTTATACTTCAAGTTACTTACTTATACTTCTACTGATTCAAATTCCTGGACAATTAAGAATATATTTGACAGTTTCCAAATTTTTAATACTCGATTCTGCACATTTTAAACCGTAAGAATTCCATAATGAATATTAGAAAATTCTTTCTGCCAAAATTTAGGATAAACTTGCCATCACTATTTGACAACAAACAAAATAAAATCTCTTTATTATGGTTACAATTATTATCTTCAGTTACATTTGTGTAACTTATATTTTGTATAACTGTAAAAAAAATTTACCCAAAATTAAATGATAAAACTTTGAAATTAATAATATTTATAGATAACTATAAAATACTGTTTGAAATAATAAACATGTATACATGTGATAAACTTTAGGAGAAAATAAATTGAAACTCCGACAAAAATTTGTAAATATTGATCAGATCGATCACTTCCATGGACAAGCCAAAATAGCATTGTGGACCAAAAACACGTAAAATAATTCCAGTTAAAATTTAGCCTTTGGTAGTATTATGCTCAGACTTACCAGTTATGAGATAATAATAATAATAATAATAATAAAACAAGAAAACGCTCAAAAAATTAATTTTCAAAATTTACAGTAGCGCCATCTGGTGAGATGAGCAGTCATAATAGTCAAAAATTTGTTTTCAAGATAAAATTATCTAAAAAAATTGTTTTTCTTAATTTTTTTTAATTTTAAAAAATTTCTTATATTAAATAGTTTATTTACTAGAGTGTTACTGTTGTCACGAGTTTTGGATTGTCGATTAGTGTGAAGTCTCTTATCTCTACTTTACTACCGGAAGTTCTTCTTGATCACATATACTACCTTTACATTTCCTTTTGACCAATCTATATATATAAACACTATCGCTGACTTTTGGCTCTTTGTTGTTGTTGCATCTATAGCGTTTCTTTGTCAAGAGTCTCTTTTGTCTCAACCAAAGAGTCTCTTCTTTTAAGAGTACTCCTCAACGATAGCCAAACATGAAGTTAACCCTAGGTTTTGGTCTCTTTGCTGCCATTCTTTCATTTCTTCTTCTTCTTGTTGTTGTTGTTCTAACCGATCAAGAGACACGCCCCCGTCGATGCCACGCCTACCGCTTTCGACGTATCCTGTTTGTGCCCGAAGCTCAACGCAACGCTACCTGTTTCAATCGATGCGTCAACGAGATCGACAACTTTGCCTTTGACACTGGGTACTTCTCGACAAATTTCCCTCTGGGATGTTTTTGTTGCTTTTATTTACCCGAGGATACGACTCTAATTAATTAACCCTTTCGCTCTCTGCTGCGCAATCGGGACGTATGTGTCCCGCTCATTCAATTAGCAATAATAAGGCTTATCTTTCACTGATAATCTTTGGGATCGAAAGGGTTAAATTAACATATGGAATATTTATACATTTTGGACTTTAATTTTAAAAAAAATCTTTGTATTATTATAAAGTTTGAATTGGATTTATTTTGTTTTAAATCAATGATTTATTCGGATTATCATTTAATAAAAAATAGTAAAAATTTCTTTAAAAATCTCTAAAACATTAAATAAATAAAAAAACATTTTTTGATATATCATAAAGTCAGTTTCTAGATTATTTCAAGCTAGATCCTCTCTCTCCCTCCCTCTCTCTCTCTCTCTCTCTCTCTCTCTCTCTCTCTCTCTTTCTATAATCTCCCTCTCTCTCTCATTCTTTCTCTCTCTATAATCTCTCTCTCTCTCTCATTTTTTCTTGCTCTCATTTTCTCTCTCTCTCTCTCTCTCTCTCTCATTCTTTCTCTCTCTCTCTCTCTCTCTCTCTCTCTCATACTCTCTCTCTCCCATTCTTTCTCTCTCTCTCTCTCTTTCTCTCTCTCTCTCTCATTCTCTCTTCTTCTATAATCTCTCTCTCTCATTCTCTCTCTCTTGTTATCCGTTTATTGACCTAAAACTATGGGTCTAAACTTAACCATAATTTTTGTCCGGGAAAACTTCTCGCTTATTTTTCCCAAGTTTTCTATGGAAAATTTCCCATTTTCGCACACTCACTCAACTTTGTTTACGTTTTTGTTTGTTTTTTAAATTAGTGTTTTTTGTCATTGGTAATTAGTTTTAGTCTGTTTTTTACATAATTTTAAAAATGAGAAAGCAACGAGCAGGTCACTTTCGACGTCGACACAACAAAGATGGTACTTTATTCGATCATCGTCAATTTTTTCTGGACTCGCTTGAGGAGTGCAAAAGTTGCAAGTTACCTCGTCCGGCACACACTCACTACCACTGCATGATTTGCCATTCTAACATTAAGGAACCCAAATCTCGAAATAATATAAACAATTGCCTCAAGAATCATTTCATTCGAAAAGGTTTAAATGAATATCCAGTAGTTCATGATTTGACAAGGCCTTCTCGTCCAGTGAAACCAGTTAATGCTTTTCAAGATTTAACTGTAGAAGATAAATGTTTAGTGCGAGAAGGTAATTTTGTAAATTATTTTTAAATATACACATTTAATTTTAATTTACTCTTTAAATTTTTTTAGCGATTTTAGCTTTTCATAATGCCAACCACCTGAATTCGTTTTGCGGACAAGACTGTACAAATAACTTGTTTGATGAAATTTTTGAAGAGGATTTCATGTGTTCTTCTACAAAGTCAGCGGCTCTTGTAAAAGGAGTGTTTGGAAAGAGAGCTAAGGCCAAACTCGCCAAGGACTTATCTAGTTCCAAATGGCTAACTATCTCATTTGATGGATCAATTCACCAAAAGAATCGGTTAATGCCAATCTTTGCTACCTTTTTCACCAAACGAGGTGGTTTGAAACGGCGCCTTCTCAATCTAGTGTCCTTACCTAACGAACAAGGCGCAACAATAGCATTTGCAATTCGCAAGACTCTTGAGATTCACAAGATACCGCAGCGTAAAGTGATTGCCATATGCGCAGACAACTGTCCTACCAATTTTGGCAGTGTTGATCGCAGCGGGCCCAACAATGTCTACGCTCATCTTTTGTCTGTTTTTCCTTCTAAATTGATGGGAATCGGATGTTTGGCTCACGTGTGTAACAATGCTTTGAAAAATAGCTCGAATAATTTGCCTTTTTGTGAAGAATCGCTTGGTAAAATGCTTCATCAACTTCATCAACACTTTGAAGGTGATCCAAGTCGGTCTCAGCGTTTCTACCGTTTAGCTGCAGCTCTCGGGGTGAAGGGTACTCGAAGAGGAAAGGTGATTAAACTTCCCCCCTCTCACAGTATCACTCGATGGCTTAGTCTTGGTCCTGCACTGAACTTTGTCCTTCTTCATTTTGATCTTCTTTTATTTTACTTTGATGAAGAGAATTCTGGAAAACACCTAGAATCTTTTCAAGAATTTTTCACTAATGAATCTACTTTTCCATGGTTAGTAATTCTCCAAGAATTGGCCGAAATTTTTGAACATACAATTTTAAAAATTGAAAAATCTAATTCTACTTTAGTGGAAGGTGTAAATTATTTTAATCAACTTATTAAATCAGTTGAAGAACTTTTGGACGAAAGTGAACTACCTTCACTGGTGGAAACGACTATTCAACACTGGTCACTCGAACAACGGAAACAGTTTAATCTTGACGTTGGCTCGTTTTATAAGGATTGTATTGATTATTTGAGAAAATGGTCAAAGTGGACCAAAGACTTTGACAGCCTAAGTTGGATCACTCTTGAGAAACCACTCACTGAATCCGATATTTTATCTGGAATGGAACGCATGTCTCAACTTGGCCACAATGTGAACTTAAATTCCGGTTTAAGCGACGACATTCTTAGACTCAATGATTTTGTTAACAAAAACTTAGAGAATTGGACCAAAACAAAAATTACAGCCAGCCAACGATGGAATGAAGTATTCAAAAACCTAGGCCAATTAAGTTTCACATCAATAGTTGAACTAACCCTTTCACTTCCGTCCTCAAATGCTACTTGCGAACGTTTATTTTCGGAAATTAAGTATCTTTGGTGTCAAAATAGAGCATCACTTCAGTTGGCTACAGTTCGAATAATTTGCCAAATCCGCTACAATCTGTCTGATAGTTGTTCAGAAGTTTTGCAGTGGCTTGTAGAAGATGAAGACTTACGACGGGAAGTTCGAAGTAAAATTAAGTACAAAGATGCAAAACTTGCTGATGAGAACACCTTTGATAAAACCTTTTTCGAAGATTTGGAGGTTAAAGATTCGAAAGCGAAAGAATTTGATGATCTTAGTGATCAAGAGTGCAATAACGAGAGTGACAACTGCGCATCTAACTCAAACCCAGAGGTGAGTAGATAATTTAGTGAATGCAAAGGTTTAATTGTTTCTGAATAGTTGAAAACTGTCCTTGAACAAGAAGGAGGAGAAGGTGAAACATCTTCCTTGGTTGAAGAAAAAGTCGGGTCTAGTCAAGCTGTCAAACCAGAAAAAATAACTTTATCAGCTAGATTGGTATCTCTAAGCCAATTGAAGAAAACTCAAAAATCCATTGGGTCAACTACCTCGGTCCGCGTCAAGAGTGGCAAGGAACGGAGTGTGATCAATCGGTGTGAAATCTCCTCTACGAGTCAAAAGCATCAATCCAGTGGTGAGCCAACTACATCGGTCCGCGTCAAGAGTGGCAAGGAACGGAGTGTGATGAATCGGTGTGAAATCTCCTCTACGAGTCAAAATCAACAATCCAGTGAGCCAACTACCTCGGTCCTCGTCAAGAGTGGCAAAGAACGGAGTGTGATGAATCGGTGTGAAATCTCCTCTACGAGTCAAAATCAACAATCCAGTGGTGAGCCAACTACCTCGGTCCTCGTCAAGAGTGGCAAAGAACGGAGTGTGATGAATCTGTTTGCAATGTCCTCTACGAGTCAAAATCAACAATCCAGTGAGCCAACTACCTCGGTCCGCGTCAAGAGTGGCAAGGAACGCAGTAGCAAGCGACAACGACTAGCACTTGGCGATGTAACCAATATAAGATGTGAAAGTTTAATCAATTCAAATGTTGCCCATCCACCTAACACCACTAGAGAAAATCCAAATATATTATGGTTAACATTTTCACAAAATTAAAAATTAGTTGATTAATTTTAGTAAAAAAATCTTGTTTGTGACATGAGAATATTTTTTAGTAAAAATTCTTAATTGCTCAATCAAAGAATTAATTAATTAGTAATAATTAGTATTAATCATAATTCATATTCATAATGATATAATTGCAATTACATGCTGAAAAACAACTGTCACAGTTCAACTGTGTGTAAGCCCAAAAGTAAACAATGCAGCTGGCCAAACAGAAAATAAGGGTAAATTCCCAGGAAAAACGCCTCGAAAAGTTTTTCCGGACAAAAATTATGGTTAAGTTTAGACCCATAATTGAATGAACGGGACACATACGTCCCGATAGCTCCTTCGGGTGCGAAAGGGTTAAATTCTCAGTCAATTTAATTTAAAATTTATACTTTTCTAATTTTTACTTAAATCATATATTTTTTGTATAGTCTTTCAAATTATGATAACTCAAGTTTGACCTTGGCAACTTTGCTGTTGTTTTTTTATACAAAAAGCAGACAACGTTTTAGCGTCGGCTCTCTTGTAAAAAAATTGCTTAGTTAGTCGCAATTTTAAAAACAATTGATCATAATAATTTACAATTTAAATTAAAAACTTACCTTGTTTGGAGCAATTCAATTTGTAGATTATTATCGTACGAAAGTAGTATTTTTTAGTATTATCATTTTCGGGATAAATTGCAATATGACACAAACGCAGCTCAGTTGCTTTCAGTTCGGCTTCATGACTTTCGTTAAAGTGAAATTTAAGATGAGCCGTCAGACGAGAATCGTCTAAATAATCTAGATAAATTTAATTTTTTTACAAAAAAATAAATTTAAATTATTCAATTTAGCAAATATATATATTTTTTTAAAATTAAAATAAATCTCCTGTTATATTAATAGAAAATACAAAATTTGGTAGTTTTTTATGCTTTATTATAATGTCCTAATATAATTATATTCTTAGACAATTTCATTTTCTGCACAGTAACAGTTAAGCTACTTTGACTGTGCATAACCGATTCAAATCTAATTTTCACTGTTGTGATTCAAATTCATCACCGATTTGAATTCAACTTTCACTGTTGTGATTCAAATTTATTACTGATTCGAATCTAACTTTCACTGCTGTGATTCAAATACATCACCGATTCGAATCTAATTCTTTAACTGTTGTGATTCGAATTCATCACCGATTCGAATCTAACTCTTTCACTGTTGTGATTCGAATTCATCACCGATTCGA
>WURS02087870.1:0-10038 GCA_011762765.2 Rhinocypha anisoptera
CTCTCTCCTCTCAACTTATTTTTTCTCCCACACTTTTTCTCTATCCCACATCTCTCTCTCTCTCTCTCTCTCTCCACACTTCTCTCTCTCTCTCCACACTTCTCTCTCTCTCTCTCTCTTTTCCTCATCTCCCTCTCTCTCTCTCTCTCTCTCTCTATCTCTCGCGTCTCTCTCTCCCTCTCATTCTCTTACTCGCCCAATCTCTCTATCTATCTCCACACTTCTCTCTTTCTCTCACTCGCCCGTTTCTCTCTCTCCCTATCTCTATATTTCTCTCTTTCTCGCTCCCCACACACACACACACTCTCTCTCTCTCTCTCTTACTCACGCGTCCCTCTCTCCCTCCCCACATTTCTCTCTCCCTCCCTCTCTTTCCTTCCCCTCTCTACTACACACACTTCTCTTTCTCTCTCCCTCCCTCACTTGCCCTCGTCTCTCTCTCTTTCTCTCTCGCTCACACACTCACACTAATTCGCTTGTCCCTCTCATTTCTCTTTCTTTCTCTCTCCCCTCACTTGCCAGTCTCTCTCCCTCTTTCTCTTTATACTTCTCTCTCTCTCTCTCTGTCTTTATACTTCTCTCCCTCTCTCTCTCGCTCTCGCGCACACACCCGTCTCTCTCCGCACTTTTCGGTCTCTCTCTCCCCCTCTCCAACTCTCTCTCTCTCTCTCTCTCTCTCTCTTTCTCTCTCATACATTTCTCTCTCTCTCACTCTCATACATTTCTTTCTCTAATATATTTCTCTCTCTCTCTCTCTCTCTCGCTCTCCATTTCTATCTCTCCCTCCCTCCCCTGTCCCCTCGACTCTCTCTCTCCCTCTCTCACTTTATTTCGCCTTTTTCTCTCCCCTCTCTTTTCTTTCTATTTTCTCTCTTTATATTTCATTCTTTCTTTCGCTGTCTCTCACTCGTCGGTTTCTCTCTCTCCCGCTCGCAAAGGAGAAGGCAACGTCAACGGTCGTTCCTCACTCCCTCGACCTCTTTAGCAGAGTGTGGTTGTCCCTGTTGGAGTACTCTCCCCTGGAAGAACTAGGCTTGCCGCGCAAGATACGCGACCCTGCCACGCAAGCTGTGCTTGGGAAGCATTCTCAGTATAGTCACATTTGGATGGTCAAGGGTTGAATTGAATTGGACACCACAACCAACCCACCACCTCACACCTCTCCAAGTGTACCCTTGAATTGGTGGTAGTGTTGTTTCGATTCTTGGCTCTCATCACCATTTGGGGTACCCTCCAGTTGGAATTGCTATTTTCACCGCGCTAGACTCCTTAGCGCTGACAACTAGCCAATATTTCACAAGGTTTGTTTACTTTTTAAATTGAGTACTTTCGAATTCGAATTTTGTCTAATTGTAATAATTTATGAATAATACTCGTGGCTAACTTTTGTTTTGTTGTTGTATATTTATACAGTTTAAGTTTTGATTTTGGTTGGAATGGCCATGACGCGTAAGAAGGTTTCCGATCGGGAAGCCTATCGTCGCAAGCGCGAAGCTCAAAAGCGATGGCTTGAGAATCGAACTGAAGAGCAGAAGATGCGCGACCACATTTCCAAGTTACGTTATCGTGAGAAGCTGAAGCAATTGAAAGGGGTTAAACCACGGGTTAAGAACTCTCGCAAGAACAATGAAGAGAATGCAAACGGAAATCCCATGCAAGTTCAAGTGCAGATGCCTCACCTCACCCCAGAAGAGTTGGAAAATATGGAAGAAGAACGGCGCCGTCGGAGATTGGAGGCTAAGGCGAGATATCGAGCGAAGATGACCGATGACCAGCGCGAACGGCAACGTGAGTACCAGGCCCGATATCGTGCTCGCAAGGCTCTCGAACGGGGATATATTCCCAAACCAATCAAGATTCGACAGCCGGTGGAGGAGATAACTGATGAGGAACAACGACAGCGACACCTCGAGCAGCAAGCCCGCTATCGAGCCACTATGACAGAGGAGCAGAGGCAGCGCCAACGCGAACATCAAGCTCGTTATCGGGCTCGCAAGGCACTGGAAAAGATTCTGTTACAGCGAGTCGAAGAGGAACGACGTGAAGAGGAGCGACGGTATAAGCTATTAGAGGCTAAAGCCAAGTATCGTGCCAGTATGACCGAAGAACAGAGGGAACGCCAGCGTGAAGCTCAGGCTCGCTACCGCGAGAGGCGCACTGATGAGCAGAAAGCTCGACAACGAGAACATGCTGCTAGGTATCGCGCAAGCCGCAAGGTAAGCTTTAAGTAATACTTCTCACATAGTTCGATTTGATCATTGAGCAAGTTGAATTTATACTTGGAACTATTAGTTAAACTCTAACTCAACTTATGATTTGCCTTTATCTAGATCCTGCCGGTTTTGAGCCAACCAGTAGTAGAGTTGGTCGAGTGTGAACAAGAACTCGAGGTAGGTTTTATACCTTCCCTTGAGCAATTCCTACGATAAAATTGTGAGATTTTCAGATGAGTGCAACGTGCGACAGTTTCGTTTCGAACACAACCGAGCCAGATGTGGCATCGATATTAAGCATGGCAAAGCGTCGTCGGGGCCGTCCGCCCAAGATACCTTTTCTGGACGAGGAGGCCGTGCGACTGAAGGAGGAAGGCAGACTGCCACCCAAGTACGACAAGTACGTCGAGGTGCTCACCTCGGATTCACCTCCGATCTCGAATAAATCTCGTGGCCGACCACCCAAAGTGTCCCACACCGAGGCCAATGAGGCTAATGGCAATATCACAGAGAACCACTCACTCAACCAAGAACCAGTCAAACGACCACGAGGTCGACCGCGTAAAGTGGTCCAACAGAATCCCATGGAAATGCTACCTAGCTTGCCGCGCAAACTCTTCGACTTTACTGTGAATGGCATTATTCATGGCAATATGCCACACAATGGCACATCCACCACAGAGCAGAATGGCGATTCAAATCATTTTTCAGACTCGGTGGGCAAGCTTGTCACTGAGTCGCCAGAGTCTTATGTAGTCCCACAAGATCTTTCTCGCAAGTTGGCACAGAACGGCTACTTGAATTCAACTCAAACTTTTTCTATTAACATGCTGCGCAGGCTTGACATGGATTCTCCAGCTTCACCCGATGATCCTCAAGATTTGTCACATAAACTTTCGGATGGCAATTCGGACTTTTATTACGGGGAGAATATGTCACACTTGTCTCTGCCACACAAACTTTCCATTTAGAATGACACCGGCAAAGAAAGTCTAAGCTCAACGCTCAACCTACCGCTGAAGAATCTCGATCAACAGTCAACTATGATCAATGCAATCTGAATTGTTCTAAGGGATTAGAACAAACAAGCCACTTATTAGTCATTTTCACATGTTCAGTTATGATTCAGTTCAACACCAAATGTTACACTATATTAATTTTGGAATATTCTATTATTCTTATTTTTATATCTCAAAACTTCACTTGTTTAGTTTTACAACTACACCTTTTTGTATAATTTAAAGTCTTTCTTTTTTACGTTATATTGTAAATATTTTACAGTTTGCTCAAACTAAATGAACAAATAAATACTTTTTTAGTTTGGTTAAGGACCAAAATCACGTATGAAAATTATATACTCGATGAAACTAAAATTGAAAAAAATTCAATACCAAAGTTGCTAGTGCTTTTTTGAGAATTGTACTTCTGATTATATTGATGGTAAATGCTTTCTATATCCTTTGTATATACTCTAATTACGTCTAAACATTAGGATGCAAACATTTTAAATATTGAAAACAAATAGATTGCAATTAAAGACCAATGGATGATTGAAAATCGAGTTATTTTGTCCAATACCACTGCTGATCAATGGCAAAACAAAACAATTTGGTCCTCAAATTCATTGTTTTCAGTGTTTTTTGCAGTTTTAACTTTAAAAAGTGATAAATTATGTTTTCTTGAACTTGGTTAAATTTTATTAATTGGTTCAATCAAAGTTGGATTCTTTTTGATGACAAATTTTTAATTACAATAGTGAAAGTTAATTGTCACCAAAACTTATAGTTTTTTAGTTTAACATTTGGTTAGATTTGAACATATATTAGTCTTCTCGGATTAAAGTATGTGGCTGTTAAAGTCTAGAAACTAAAACTTTTAAAAACGTCTAATAAATCTTCAATACTATATACAACTCATTATTCATTTATGTTCCCACGGATATAATAAATAAATAAATAAAGCGCCTGATTATGCCGAATTTGGTTAAAAAATAGAATTCGAAAAGTCTTCAAATGTTACCTGTACTCAATGAAAAAGCGTTTTCAGTAATTTAGTGCTCAGTACAAATGCAATTGTTTTGGACACAAGCCATAACAAAAAAATCTAAAAGTGCTAAATGTGTCAGATGAAAATGGACTTCCCAACAAGAGAAAAAATAACACGATAACCAGTGCTAACATCGAGCCCATAGAATCTACACATTCTTATGCTTGTAGAGAATCAAGACCATTTTATGTAATGCTCCTTACACACAAAGAATTTGTTGAGCAATGTCTCTTCTAACAGAATATAACAATTTTCATATTGTCTTACATATTTTATTTTTTATTTAATTTATCCAATAATTTTCATGATACCTAGCAAGATAAAATTTTTTAAATGGTAATCAAAAGTTGGATTCCAATGGAACTCCTAGACTATTATTTGTTTGTTTTTTGCTTATTTGTTATGCCAAGTTAATCACACTCACGACTCACTCGGCTAAATTTTAGGTATGATTTTCTAGGCTTAGGCATAATTTTTGCAAAGCACTGTGGAAGGTAAAACAATCGCCTGCTTACCGCTAGGTAACGCCACAGTCTATGAAAGAAAATAATGGGAAAATAAGCGTGACCCCAGAAAAACACCACTGCTGCATGTTTAGTTTTTAGCACCATCTAGGAATAGTGAAAAAAACTAAATTACAAAACAAAATAAATGTCCCTATTTTTTAAAACTGAAAACTTATTACTTAAATATTTAAAAACGGTTATAAGTCTATTGCAATTAATTATTTAAATAATAAACAGTGTTGCCTCAAGTTTTACTCTTCAAATTTACATAGAAAATTGAAACAAAGAGAGAAGTAAACAATGTTCGATTTATGCATTGTGAAAGCTATATTGCTTACAATGGCTTGGTGAAAAGTAAAGCAAGTAAAACTTGAGAAAATACTGTAATAATAAAATTTGTTTATACAAATTAATAAAAAACTCAAATATTTATTATAAAACCGACACCGTCGAAACATTAAGAAACTCGATTTGGATACACAACTTGAGCTTTACTATCATAGATGGCGCTCCAATGTCTTTAAGTTAAGATATGTTTTGATTTGTTTTCGTTCACTTCATTTGTTATACATCGCCATCAATCTGAACGTAAGTAATTTTTTGTTAACAACATAACAAGTATAACAGAAGTTTGCTCCGTCTTTTTGTTTGTTTTGACTGGCGTTGTTTCTAACTTTCACTTTGAATTAACATAGAAGCAATGTACGATATATAGATATAGATATAGGGATAATAAAATATGTAAATAGTGTAACTAAATATAAAAACTAAACAACAATCGAGATAGATTATTAACAGCTTTGACATTTAGAATTTTCTGTCATATCAATATGATACACTTACCGTGATAAAGTTGATGAGTGCAATCAGTAGAAAAGCAATTCTTTTATGTTGCTCGCTTCGGTTAAGCTGCCATGCAAGAGTGACGAGCATTGCTAATACATGATGCTTGTTGGGCTTAGTTTGCTGAGCAAGTTGCACTCGAATCTCCTTGGAATAGTAGACGAATCTGTGGAGCTGCTCTAACTGGTCTACCAATTGTTCGTTGATAATTCGAGAACCTTCCGAGTTATAGTTGAGTCGTTTTGACAAGTTGGCCACAATTTTCAATGTTCGCATCCCAATTGTATCTGACTTTCGATTATTTTGGAATTCATAAAGTGATTGAACATAGTTGATTAGACTCGGTTGATACTGATACTGCTGCAAGCGAGTGGAATAACCACGCCAATAGCGCTGAATCACAATTGAAGCACGCTGTCTCTCTTGGAGCTTCTGGTGAAGATAAGTTCGAACAATTGCCCAGTTCCTTTTTCTTCGATACCATCGTTGAATCTCTAGAACTGATTTTTTAATTTTCAGAAACTTTTTTCGTTCCATTCTAGCCAATCGATTTGCGCAAAATTTTCTTTGGACCCAGATAGTGGTTTCTCGCAGCTTGAGGTAGGTGGATCGAATTTGTCGAGTTTGGATTAGATTTTTAATCCAGATTTGAATTTGAATCACTTTGTCTAGGTTTGGCAAGTAGTGCTGTTTGATTTTGAGCGCCCACTCTACTCGGATCAAAGATTTCAAGGCTTCCAGAGTCTCTTCACGATAACCTAAGGCAATTCGTATCAAATTCTCTTTAGACCATGTCCATTTCGAATCCAATTTTTGAAGTTTAGATGAAATTTTTGATAACATTAGAAAATTTGAAATACGATCAGCATTTCTTGTTGCTGGATATTTAAGTTGGACAAGAAGGAATCGAAAGTCACCAGGAAAGAGTATTTGAATCATTTTAGCAATTCTAAGTCCGTCGCAAATGTCGTAGTTAAGTTGAACAATTGGAAAGTGTTGGGAATCGGCTACCGAGTCGCGCCATTCCACAGTGTAACCAATGGACTTGAGTTCACTACGCAACTTGGTGACACTTCCTAAAGTTAGTTGGAGGCAGAACTGGGAAAGCACTTGTTGCGATTCAAATAGACTCGAATTTGTGTGGAATAGCGGTGGATCATGTCCAACTACACCCATGATTTTAGCACGATCCATTAAAAAAATAGTGGCGAGAAAAGAGGTAGCTGGTTGATCACTTCCGGTGATCAATCCAACCAAAGTATGACTAGAGGTTACTGGAAGTGAGTGAGACAAGCTGCCGCGGTGATACTTTACAGCCAATCGGATCCATTCGTTGCGGTAGTTCTCCAGCAAAGTTTGCATCACCTGGCCAACAGGCGTGGCATTCCAATTTAAATTCGAATTGGTCAAATAGCGTGACCAATTGATCTTATCACGAAGTTGACCAACCATCTCGGTAGTCTTGAGAACAAGCTGGTCAAAGTTCACGAGCTTCGTCTTTCGCGGGTTAACCTTGGAGTTAAACCATTTCACCAATTGACTTTCTTCTGTGTTTGAAAATACTTCTTGTTTCATTTGAAGCTAAGCTTAAAACAAAAGCACTCCGGTTGTTAAAAAAACTTTTTTTAAAAAGTAACTTTTCTAAAATCTATATCTTTAAAGTTTGTATTTTACTACCACGTATACATAAGTAATTTAGCTGTAATCAAATCTTATCTTAATTGAAATTGTTGTATTTGCAATTTAATTTAATTTATAAAATAAAATATAAACTTAATCTTTGGAATTCCGTTAACTTATTTAAAAAAGTATTATAATTATTCTATTTACAGTACATGTACATGCATGAAATGAATACATAGCAATTTATGTGAGATATGACTAATATCATATATGAGTCATATTCATATCATAAAGTATTATGTTAACTTTTAACTAACAATCTTAATACCAATTCTTGATTGTGCGATAAGGAGCAAAGTTAATCTCACGCAGAGACACTTGATAAACATGCACTCTTATCAAAGGACCCTAGGTAGATCTAAGCCTTGTCTAGCTAAGTCTACCCACCGTCTCTATGGGGGGTTTGCATTTAAAGAGTTTCAACGTTTTAAACCTTTAGCTGGCTTCCTATATAAAGCCCATATCGTCAAGACCATTTTTCACTTTGAAATTTCTTTTCTCGTGCTTAGCTTTGGCTAACTCTGTTTAGAGGACATTTCAAGGAATTGCATTCTTGTCAACTTTCTCTTACCATTACTTAAATTGGCTTGGAATTCTCTTCACCTTCCTTTCTTAAGTGTTAGCTTTGTTTTTGAGTTGCAAATTCGAATCGTGCTTTGAAGATGTCTACATTTCAATATCCAGTTTCGGTGTGCATTCACAATCTCCACTCAGAAGATACTAAGAACTACTTTGAACTATTGCCAATAATCAATTCGATTACTGGCAAGATACTTGACCTCGATCTTTGGCAATCAGGTGATCGCAAGTCGGCCAAATTGACTTTGTTGCACAAGGAGGATGCTCTCAATATATACTGCAAATATAATTATGCGCCTCTTGGACCAAACCGCCAACTTCGAGTGATCTTCCAACCGGCTCACCGAGAAATCGTGCTTCGCAATCTGCCTCTTGGTGTTTCGGTGGAACAAGTCAAGACCGAGCTTAGTGAATACATCCAAGCACAGAACATTGTTCACGCTCGAATTCAGCCTTCATTTCTCAGATCCAATTGTTGCGAATGTGTGATACAGCTGGACAGTGTTGAGTAAGTTCATCTTTTTCTTGTAGTTTATTTTTAATGCATTTTAATGTTAAATTAGGAAAGCGAACAAAGCGTTGGATATGTTTACTAAACACCGCATTCGTATATGCAGTCGAGTAATGCGAGCGGACTTTGGCACTATTCGAGGCGATTTTCGCACTCTTGTGGTTGAGTTCACCCACCAGCCCACTATGGTCCAATTAATGCTCTTCTTCAACCAACCGTACGCTCTTTTGCGGCGCTACGAGATTCGAGGCAAGATGGCATATATTCGCTACCAAAATGTACGAGCTGCTGTAGATGTACATTCTTTTTACAAAAGTAAGTTATACTTTAATTGCATGATTTTTTGTTGACTCTAATTCATTTTCCTATTCATAGAGTTGCGCAAGCCTCACTACCTTGACATTTCCGGACCGGGTGTGATCGAAGTTTGCTGGCCTTAGTCATCATAATAGCCTCTCAACCTACTTTTGCCTCTGAGCAGCTTTGAACTTACTCACATTGTTTTTGTCTCAATTACTCTTTTTCTATTTTTTGTATGCATTTTTATCTTTTTATGCTTTCTGCTTTTATTATTAAGCTTATTTTTGTCTGATTTTATAAATTTTGACATTTTTTGTGAATAAAATCTTTTTCTTTAAAAAGTTAGCTAACAAGCTGTTTGGTCATTTAATGTTTTAATATGCATACTTGTAAAACAATTTTATTTCATGTCATTAACTTTGAAATTTATTCATTCTTCATAAGTTTTAAGAAAATTAACTACTGTGTTGTACTCTAAATTTAAAAATTACGTCTTCTATGAACGGTTCACTCTAAACCCAGACAGGCAATTTCGGGAAGCAATTGCAAGTTTTCTTGCAATTGTCTCGATTTAATAGCAACTGCAAGTTTACTTGCAGTTAATCGCAGGAAAACCTAGGGGTAGGTTTAGAAAGCATGCAAATCATCATAACAATACTTTCTAATTGAAATATGGATCTAAACTTAACAAGATTTTTTGTTCGGGAACTTTCTTATACACTGATTTGTGTTACTGGTTTTGAAAGTGGCTGCAACACAAATCAGTGTATGAGAAAGTTCTCGAACAAAAATGCTGGTTAAGTTTAGAGTTATAACTTATAATTGAAACCAGCAGTGTTAGCAGTGTTGAGTTAACAACGGATTAGCCCCTTCTGTTGCAGTGCAAAGTGTTCACGTTTCGACTTGCAATTCCAAGGAAAAACTAAGAACCAAGGCGACTGGAAACATAAAGAATAAGGCAATTCATCTGGCTAAGGTGAGAATGATATCTTTTGCTAGAACATTTTTATTCTCTGAGTTAGTGTGGCCTTTTAGTTTGAGTCATAAATTAAAAATGTGTTATAAAATCAAATTTTATGTATAAAAAACAAAATGATCTGGATTCGGTCTGAAAGTTTACCTTTACAGTGTATAATAATCACAAAAAATAGTGTTGCATTGTTCGTCTATAAGTGAAGCCACTAAAATTTAGTCTAAATTGTCAAACTTTCAAACGAGTGATACGTAGTGAAAGTGCGTTAATAAAATTGTGCCTTTCTACAAGAAAATTGGGAAAAGTATACACTTATCTACTGGAAGGGTTTATACAGTGGTGCTTCAAGTTTTACTCACTCTACTTTTGACCATGTAAGCAATG
>WURS02087881.1:0-10038 GCA_011762765.2 Rhinocypha anisoptera
GAAATTTGTGGAATGGCAAATAGAAAGTTAGGATTTATCAAGAGGGTACTAGGAAAATGTAATGAGAAGGTTAAGGACACCGTGACATTTCAGCCCTGAGCGGCAATTAGCCGCCTTGCCGGTCGCATCCTCAGCCACCCCGCTTCTCGTGCCATTTCCTAATGGCCACCTTATGACGAAACTTCCTACCTAAGTTGACGGAAACATTTGGTTTAGGCCAGCACCATGGCTACATAGTTGTGGGTTGCGGTAGGCCTCAAGGATATCCAACATGGGAAACCGCCAAAGGAAGCAGATTTTAGATTACTGGGCTAATGAATTTCTCTTATTGAAATTTGGTGAGCAAAATCTAATACTTTTTCTGATCCAAGCCCACTTTCTCTTTTAAATTGCCTGAATTACCTTAACGCAGACCCATTTACCATGGCTCTGGCGCCGTTTTTCTTCCAAGATTGTTCACCTGAATCTAAATAACTATAAAATTCCTCAAGGAAATCATTGTGTCTGAATGTACATGCAGGCACTCGCACATATTGGATGTTCTCTCAGGATTGAACACGGAATTGTATGAGCCACGGCTGGTGAGAGCTTGAGAAACGCGTCAGTGAAAATGTTGTAGTCACTGTCTCCCATTATATTATCTAGGGATTTGATTGACTTTTCAGTGTGCTTCCCTATTTTTTTCCATCATTGACGACGGAGAGTAATTTTTCTTTCTCTCATAGTCTCCACACCAAGTGAACCCATTCGAATAGCCACCAAGGATATTTCGGACGCAATGTCGTGTCGTCTACTTTGCGAGGACGCTTACGAGTTTCAAGTCTTTACCCCAGGGTAACGCTTTCAGTTTACGTAATTAGTTTATATCGTATATAAAGCTGCTATTTCACTCACTCACTCACTCATTGACACAAATTCCTGGGCACTTTTACTTGCGGTGGTAATTTTTTTTTCCTTACTTGGGTGTGAAATTTATAGGAAAAGTGATTATGGAAAATATCAAAAATCCATAGAAAGTGGTCCGGGTTTGAGTACAAAGACGATAATTTCTTACATGTAATGATGACGATGATGATGAAGGGTAATCTACCGGTTAAGGTAGGTTTTTGATGAGCATTAGCCTAGGTTGGCCGCATTACATTTTAACTATAATCCCTCTTCAAATCTCCATACTTCCTACCTCCTATCATTCTGTCCAAAATCCCTATTCTCTTCCTACCCCTTTCCCGATTACCCAACATTCTAACCTCTATTACAACCTTCAACAACCCATTGGCTTTGAGTACCTCATCCAACCACCTTTCCTGTCTTTTTTGTATTTTTCGCAGCAAACGCCTCTCCTCCCCTACCATTCTCAACATTTCTTCATTCGTTTTTCTCTCTGTTCACTTCACCTTCTCCATCCGTCGACAAACCCACATCTCAAAAGACTCCAATCTATGCTGTCCATCCTTCCTCATGGACCAGGTTTCGGATCCATATAATGCCACGCTCCATATTAGGGTTTTCACTAATCTTTTCTTCAAATTTTTATTTAGGGTCCCTCTCATTAACTTTTTTCTTTTCACAAAGGCCTCTTTTGCTAATGCAATTCTTCGTCTGATATCCATGACACTACGTCCATTTTCCTCTATGATGTTTCCCAAAAAATTGAACTTTTCTAGCTGTTCCAATTTATTCCCTTCTAGCTTGATATTCATCCTTGCTTTCCTACTTCTTGAAAATCTCACTTTCGTTTTCTTAATATTAATTTTCATCCCGAATCTCTGACACTTGTCCTGTAAAGTATTCAACAAGGTCTACATTCCTTTGGCTGAATCACTAACTACGGCTTGGTTTTCGGCGAATCTGACTTGACTTAACAAATTCCCCACCAGTTTTTACTCCATTCTCAACCGTCTCCCATGTCTTTTTTTTCCATATCCTCTGACTACAGATTGAAAAAAACGGGACAACGGACACCCCTGCCTTATTCCCCTACCTAACTGTGCCCACCCAGACTCCCCATCTGCCACCCTTACTTGCATGGCCTGGGCCATATAAAGGTTTCGGATAAGATGCCTTATAGCAAGATATTGTAGCAATAAAGACCCATATTAGACCAATATCATGAAAATTTTATCTTACGAACATGAGTTAATTTACTATTCTTAAGCAATAGTTTATTATTCTATCATGGATTTGTAATGCAAAGAATTGATCAATCACCAATGTAAAGCATTTACAATAGCAATGGACAGAACTTTTATGCAAGGTTGGATAAAAGATGATTTGTACTTGTCCACAATTTTATATACTGGTATGCGTTTCACCATATTATGGCATCACCAAGTACTAAGGTAATACAGTGAAACGCATTGTACCAGCGAATAAAACTGAGGAAAAGTAGGAATCAGCTTTTATTCCAACAATGGATATTCGTAACTTCCACGAAGTGAAGGCTGAAAGTCAATTTTAGAACTTTTATGGTACAACAGAACACAAAACAGGCAAAAACAGAAAAAAAGGAAATATTCTTTGAAGCTGCACATTTCACACTTTTCCTATGTCAGCCTAAGGAAATTGGCATAGATGAGGGAATGGGCAGAAGACAGTAGGTATCAAGGAAGGAGAAAGGGAAAGGAAAAGAGAGTCGAAATAGGTGGGAGCTAGTGAGTGAGGTAGAACTTAAGAATTTTGAGGTCAATGACAGCAATTGTGGAGGTTTTCCAACCTTCTGTTCCCAATTTCAATTCTCTTAATGAAATCCCAAGCAAAATTTTGTTTTCTTGATATTAGTACCATATTGATAAAGCAATTTAGAGTAATTCTCATTTTTCCCATATTTTTATTTGAAAATTGACTTCTGTTTTCTTCTTGTGCCTAGAAAATGACTGAACTTTTTTTAAATCATAGGATAATGCAGCATTATTAAAATTTGTCATTGGAAGCAGCTATGCACTTTTATTGAAAAAGCAAACTCAATTAACTTTGAAAAAATATTTTCAGTCCCTTGAGCCAGTTATACAATTTATGTGAGATTTCTGAGTAAATTTTCTGGTTTTCATTGGTTCTTCAGCTTCCATTAACTCAGCATATTCACAATTTTCAAGTGCTTCACAAATGTATCTATCATGTTTAGCAATTTTAAGAATGCCTATGGATGATGAACTGAAAAATACTACAAAGCATATGTATGCTATGCCTTTTTCCTGCTTTTGCCAAGTTTGCTTGTAAATATAATTCTCTAAGAAGAACACACTTAAATTGTGGTATCTGTAAGTCACTACATGCTAAGGCTGGTTTGATAGCTGAGGATAGAGCAATAGAGCTTACCTAATACTAAGCCCAACTAAATGTGACAGGGTCCACACATTCAGGGTAGTTGGACTAGTTTCTTCTTGTATTGCCCATGGTTTCCCAGGAAGTACTGTTCCCAGAAAATCATTCAGCTTGGGTTTAGCTGAAGTAGTAGTAATAATTTTGTTTGTAGGATACTTCGATGGCTATGGTCATTTTTCACCTCTTCAAATCATAGAAAAAACCCTATTGGACAAACACAACACTTAAACCCTTGGTGGTACTCGAACCTCGATCCCCTGCTGGAACCCCTGCCAAGCACTATACCAACTAATATATCATGACCTCTATATATATTCTTGTACCTCTACTACAGTTATTTTATGTCCAAAATATTGTAAAAAACTCAGGGGTTTAACTATACATAAGTAATACTGTTGAGGGTTTGTAAGTGGGTCTAAAATTTTTAAAACTTAATTCTACCATTAATGTAGTAAGATAGTTAAAAGATTGACATTATCCAAATGAAATAACTGAACAAGGTTTACTCAGATCAATATAGAGATGTTTTGTGTTTATATGTTAATATCCTCAAAAGCCTATCCTCAAATTAAAGAATATATATTCCTTGATTGTTGACATTATTTCTTTTAATATCTTTCCCACATCATTTGCTGTTGAGTTCCAATATACCACAACACTGGAAGTGTGTTAATGACAATGAGATGGCAGTTTTCCAATAGTTAAAAATATTTAATGTCTGGACTGGTTCTGATGCATTAAATCATGATTCTGATGATAATGTGATACATTGAAACTGGTTGAGTCTATAAAAAATTTTAATTAGTGGAAAACTGTCATATTTTTGTTATTAATATGTTTCAATTCCACCACATGATGCCTGAAACTACACAATTTGACTAAGTGTGATTTTTTAGACTAATTTAAGGAACTCTAATAAATAAATGAAAAACTCTTACAGTTAAGTATTTATAGTTAATGACCCATAATTTCCAGCATAAATTCAATGACCCACAGATTTAGATTGAAATTTTAACACTACAAAGTTGTTCTTTAAGCGTCACATTTTCAATTGACTGAAAGAAGAGTCATTATTTTATGTCTTTTAAGGTTAACTTTACCACAGTATTTTCACTTAATTCAGAAAGAAGTATAAAATCTCTTAATTTTATAATGGAGTAAGAGATAAAAATAATGATGTTTAGAGTTTGGTTTTGTATTAACACTTTCACGCCGGACTCTTAACCTGGTATACAGTCCCTGCATATGAATGTGTGACAAAATTAACTAAAAATAACCAAAGAAAAGGTGGTTCGTACTTGGGGGATGATTCTGAATGCCTGATATACATATCTGTCATTCAGTGCTAAAGGATTAATAACTTACCATAAGCAGAAATGAAAAATAAAGATCATTCAATGCACAATGATTTGTAGCTTTGAGATATCAGATGAAAAATATTGAGTGTAGAGCATAGAAAATCAGGGTTAAACTATACAAGAGAAGTGTGAAAAAATCAACTCTTTCCTCTGAGAAATGGGTGGTCGAAATATAGGCATGTGTATTCACAGCATTTTCACATAAACAGAGCAGGGCTCACAGCCACATACTCAAATTTTCCTAGAGATTGGATGATAAAACCACCTTGGATGACAAAATAAAGGGTAACTTACAGATTTGTGATATTTTTGTCAACTGCTGTAACTGTAATGGAAGTAACTTTTCATTCCCAGAAGGCAATGGAATGATATTTTGACCATTTTTGTTAGTTGTTTATTGTTTGAGTGAGAAGAATATATACGTACAGAATTTAATATTTCATTCCACACGTAAAGCCAAATTGTTTTCCCTCTTACCAGAGAGGAAGAGTTTCCCCTGCTCCAATATTTGTTTTTTAACAGATAACACAAATTCTGATAGTAATTTTTCACTTCCTTTGTAAAATGTTACTTTTTTAGCTGAAGTTGTGAGATAGTTAGGGAAAATTCCATAGTGCTTTATTTTTTACATTTACTAATATGCTCTATGCTATTTTTCCTTTTCTTTTCTGGGTTTTTAACTATGCACATATATATGTACATATTTCACATCCAAATCCCCTGGGATACCCGAATGTGTCCAAAACAAAATACATATGCACTTTAAAAATATGGTTCCCAAGTTTAAATTACTACCTGTCATCTTTTCTCAAATATAATTCTAGTAGATGTTCTAAAATATTTAATAGTATTACCTTATTTAATATACCCGTATAGTATAAATATATGATGAGCTTAAATTGTGCCAGAGGAATGAAAATGAGACAGGTTTCCAACAATTAAATTTAATTTCTTAAAATAATTATTAAATCATATAATATGCTACAAAATAAGGAGATAGTATATATATATATATACCTCAGAGTTACCTAACATTGCTAGGAACTATAAGTTGAGCAATCCCATTCTGTTACTCGTTGAATTTTGACTAGTTTCACAATGAATCAACATGCAATCTTCAGTTATAATTGCATGAACAATAATGCATGCATGACTTGCTATTGGAATTTAAAAAGCACTTTATAGTTTCTTCAAAGATTCAACAAATAATAAATGAATATCTTCTGGGATATCCATATCAAGTCAAATTAAGTTATGAAAAAAATCCAAGGACTGCCTCCGCAGCCAATGATGATGATGAAATGTCCAAACTTGAGGAGACACAGCCTTAAGATATTGTCTACACTGACACTAAGCAGGCTTTGCACTGAGGTCCAGGAGGTATGGAGGTTTCTCTGAACTGATCGGGTGTTTGGGACCCATGAACTGGGAAAGGCCCGAGTATGGGAGTGTGAAACTGTGGTGGTCCATATAAGGACCAACTGCCTGAGGTGAAAAAAAACCATCATAGTTCATGGGGGTGTAGAGTGGTGACTTCCAAGGGGACATCACCAAGGGGTGTGGGATATGGTGGTGATGATGCAAAGGGGAGGGGTGAGGATGAGCTAGCCTCGAGATAGGAGGGTCCATTTGCTGCGGCAACACAGATCCCAACAAGGGGAAGTACTGCTGGTGATGGTGATAATTTCCAGCTTGTAGGCCTGCTTGTTGCGCAAGTGTCGCCCACAGCAAGGGGAAATATCCTGGAAGGTGGTCATATATAGTCGGCCTGTGATTTGCTTGAAAATCCAAGGTCGAGAAATCATCAGAGACTGATGTGAAACCTGCATGGCTGCCCTCATATGATCCCTCTGGAGAGCTGACCGGAGATCTAGAGTGCAAACTTCCAGGTGGTGTTCTGCTTTTGACCAAACATGGAGCTGCTTTTTCCTGAATCACTGCAATATGAGGAGATTATGATTAGAGATTTGAAGGGTGGCTGAAACCATCAGAGCCAGTGAGGAATATAGAATAGGGGAAAATAGGGAACAGAAGAAAATGTGTTCGAGTCCAGTTCAAATGATGTGTGCAGATTCTACCAGGTTTTGATACCTCTCAGTAGTATTTTTATTTATAAGGTGCATCAACAGCTATGGTCATTTAGCAACTCTTAAAAATCATAGAAAAAACCCTTTTTATCAAACACAAGGCATGACACAAACCAGTGAGCTTTGGGTTAGCAGTTGAGCTGCTGAAACTATTTATGCAGTGAAGTAATGCATTAAAATGAAAACTTCTTTATAATTAAATGGTGTAATCTAATACCATAGTATTCTGAGCATTTCATTTATTATCTCTCTCCTTAACCTTTTTCCCATCATTTGGGGTCACTTTGTTACGTTGTTTTGGTATATATTTTTATGGCTGCATGTCCTTGCTGACACCAACCATTCAGGAAAATTATTTACAGATAAAAATTGCAATCATTATCAGAACATCTAATACAGAATTTGATCAGTAAACTTTTTGTATTAAAGCAGAAGTTTTATCAGTGGATTCTTGATTTGCACCAAGTAAAATTCATGCTATTGGTAAAAACACATTACCTGGGCTACTGCCATTATTGTTTTGGTCCAAGCGGGGACTCTTTGTTATCTCCTCCTCGTCAGTTGAATGCCCTCCATCACCTTCATCCTTTGTTGCTGATCTCGTATGTTCCAATTTTCGCTTGCTCTTTGACATTCCAGTCTCCCTAAAGCCTTTGGCAAATGGGTTGTGGTCGATTTTGAGTTTGGTTATCTTTCCATTCTACAAAGTGAAGAGATTTTCATAGTTATTGTATTACATAGTATTGCATTACATACATATTATTGCATGAAATTATTTTGAATTACATTACACCTTACTGCTTACCACCATACGAGCCAATTAAAAAAAAAAGCTTGAATGCATATAAAATATTGGCTAATAATGTCAGGCAAATCCTCACCTAACATGATTTTTCCTTGCAGTTGATGCATGATACATATAGATAGGGCAAGATACAACCTATCACATTGCTAATTATTATTAACCCTCCTAGTGCCACCTATTTTCCACAGTACAAATGAAAGATGCCAAGAGTACATATTTAAATGACATGCAACACTTTCAAGAAAAACTTGTTTTTCTAAAGAGGGAGAAACTAGTTCGCAGGGTGAGAGATTTAGAGTTTTTCTCTAGATCTCTCACCCTGTAGAAGTATCTCAATTCAAGTAACTCATTTTAAACTTATTGAAAGTTTTGTGATTGTTTAGTAAAACATTAGTTACCAAATTTTTGAGTACGTAAATAAATCATAATTAGTAGTAACAATGTTAATTTCAGTCTAAGCAGGAGCCAATTTACGTATTAGCTACTGCAGAAACAAGAATTTTTACTTTTTTAAACTAAAGTGGATATGTTAGTCCATGGCACCAAGAAGGTTTTAAGTTCCTGTTTATTCAAATTGTTCTAGTCTTTGAGTTATCTGATTGTGACAACTATATTGGATCTTTATGATTCATTTTTAGATCTCTATGATCTTTTGAGTCATCAATATAATTTCAGTCGAAAAGTAAGCTAGACAACTACCCACCTGGTATGCAGTTACAGCTACAAATTCAGTTTCGGGAAAGGAGAAGATGGCCTCTGACCCCCATGACAATGACATGTATTCTGAGGCCTTGACAATGTGGATCCGAGGAATGTACTTGTGCATTGAGGTCAACACAACCTGTTTAGAATGGAAATACATAGTTGGTCACTTCACTAGTCATTTTTCTGTATGATCAATGTACACCCCACCATGTCTCCCAGACCACCACATAGGTAGGTTTGATTCCAAGTGAGTTTATGCCTGTCAGTCATTACGTATTTGTATTGGGACATGGGGTAATATTTTTTCTGAATAAGCAGCACCTTTAACCCTTTTAGTGCCAGCCCCTATCACCTGGTATATGCGAAAAATGCCAGGGTTTTTTCGTGTATTTGTTAATTTACACATTTAAACAATATAATATACATTCATATAAATTTATTAAAATCAATTTTTTTACACTCCAAGCACTTTTAGAGTAAGTAAAATATTTAATTTATATTTTTACCTCGTAAACAATTTAATAAAAAATTATTTATAAACAAAAAGTCGGACCAATAAATCGGTCCATGGCTTTTTCGCACATACCCCTAGGGCCGATAGATCGGCCCGCTGGCACTAATAGGGTTAAACAAACTTTTTGTAAGAAAGAGAGTTATTCCTCATATGAACACCCAGTAAAATACATATATACTTTGAAACACACAATAAAAATTCAAGATGCCTGAGTAATCAAGTGGGTCCAGTCTTATTCATTACATCTATCAAATCAATAGATTCGCAACACTTTTAAGTAATTCATACATCATAAGAAGCATGCAAAAATATGAGTATTTGTAAATGAAAATTGACAGTTTTTGATTAAAAAATATGAGAAAAATATCATTTGAAAATCACTTCGGAAGCCTTCACAGTAATATGAGAAAAAGCTTGGATCTTGGGGATTCTGCATAATTAGAGAGTATGAATTATTTGTAATGATCCTCGAAAATCGTGTAAGTGATTATCAGTAAAATAATTTTAGTCAGGTAGATGTAGGCAGGAGGTGACTAAACATTAGGTGGTTAGGATTGAGGGAAGAGAATGAGGAAGCAGATGTACTGTGTGAAGCAGTCTTTTTGTGTGATAGAATGTGCTAGCTATCAGAAATGATATAGTAAGTTAAAAGAATGAAACGTGACAAAACCCAGATTTTTACTTTCTTTTGAAATTGAAATATTTTAGATGTAATTTTATTCATTAATTTTTACTAATTCATGTTAAATTTCATCATGGTTGTACTCATCTCATCAGAATGAGTGTTTCAGAATGTTTTTCTGTATTGTATGTGGTAATGATAAAGTATGAAGAAAATTAAAGGGATATAAAAACAATAAAATATGCATTAGGTAGGGTAGCATAGGATTGGGTGTTTTTGGGAGAAATTCAGATCTAAGTGGATGACAGATATAATATGTATATCTGTCATCTGCTTAGACTTGAATTTTAATATTATTAAGTTGCAACAATACATTGGGGGACATTATAGAAGGTGTATAGGCATTATTATTATTACAATGACAAATGGACCCAAGGTCTGGTGGCATTTTACAATACATGATTCACTTACACTTCAATACGTTACATTACAATACATTTTACACATCAATGGGTCAATTACAACAATAAAATAATGTTAGCTCATTATACTTCTGTATTGACGTTTGAAGGTCTTCAAATTTTTTGGTAAGGGTCTAAACAATTCTCCAGGTAGTTGGTTCCAAT
>WURS02087892.1:0-10038 GCA_011762765.2 Rhinocypha anisoptera
GCCCCGAAATATATCTCCGAAATGTAAGTCTATCTTTTTATTGTTTCTGTGTGTGAATGTCTATAAGTGTGTGCGTGAGTTCGTTATATATATATATACATATATAAAATATATATCTATATATATTTTATCCCGACTAATTTCGCTAATATATTAGTATCACCAGTGAAATCATCATTTGATTCCTGATTTCTACTTCCCTGATGATTCTAATATATTAGCGAAACTAGTCGGAATAAAATATATATACTGTGGAACTTCGAAGTGTTATTCAATCCCCTCGTCATAGCAGACCAAACCCTGAATTTATTTATTTATTTAACATCGCACTACATTAGGTCGATGGCTGGTGGTAACGTGGACACAAGGCTTAAAAATTAATCCAAGATATGTCCCTTCACACAGTAATTTTTTGTAACCTCCGCTTAAATATATATTGTGGCTGCTTGGGAAAGGATTTAAGCCCCTCTCAGGTAAGTCGTTACGATACTCGGTGAATCGATTTAAGAAAGAATGCTTGCCTTTGTCGCTTTTTGCTTCCTTTTTGCCTTAATTTTAAATTTATGGTCACTCTTTCCCTTGAAGGTGGATTTTTCGTGCCGTTTACTAATTCCCTCCCAACCCTTGCTGTCTGTATATGCCTTATAGAGATACCCTCAACCTTATAGATCATTCTGCGCTGTTTTAATGTCTCCCAGCTTAGAAGTGTGATCATAATGGTCACACTGTCGTACCGCTTGTGCCTTCAAAGCAGGAAACGAGACCCCTTCCTTTGCAATCTTTCCAGTTTTTTCTCGTGGCCGATTTCTTGTGGGTCCCAAAAAATTGCAGAAAATTCTAAAGTAGATCTAATGGCTGTTTTGTAAGCTAGTTTCCGAGATTATTTTGTTCCCTTCTTTAAATTTCACATTGCGTAATGCAAGTGTCTGAAAGTCTATTTTGTCGATATGCTGACCATATCTCTGCTCAAAACTAGCCCGAATTATTTATGGCTGTCGGCCCGCGGAATATCTACCCCATAAATTTTAATAATTGTAGTTTATTATTATTATTTTACGATAATAATTTTTGGGAAAAAGAGGGTGCAGGATCGCCGGGTCTTTTCCAGACTTGCACTTCTTGTGGCATGAGGAGGAATCTAAAGGCTTTTACTTTTAATCCATCAACGAAACGACGATAATTGGCGCAACAGTATCCTTTCGCGTTATTTTACGTGCACACAAAAAAGATGGGTCAAACTTGGGGATATTAACCCTCAGACCAAGGTATTTTGAACATTTTCACTACCAAGGGAGGTAACTTGGTTGTCCCATTTATTTCCAACCGACGACAGGGCGTGTGGCAGGGGGTGAGCCACCACCAAACATTCACATTCACTCCAAATTGCAAATGTCAAGAAACACATTGCACACAGAATGAAGCAACCCACGTACAAAATAAAATAGTAGAACATCATTTACAACATGCGGGACAATGTTAGACTTCTCACTACATACATGCACGAAAACAACTGCAAATGCCGTCACATTATGCAAGGTCTAAACGTGAGCTCTTCTCCTTATAAGTTATCAACATACTTTCACGCATGACTAACTTCTTTACCAGTGGGGACAATGAAGTAGTTTCGCGACCCTAATGGACCCGGGAGGATGTAAGGACGGGGGGCCCTGTCTCGCGGGCGGGTAGTAAGGGGGATGGGGGTTAAGTGAGGGGCAGGAAGATAAAGGGGATCACGAATTGAGTGTTAATGGCTTTTTTAGAAAATTTAGCAATCGGGACAGGTGAATTTTAACCCAACGGGGGAAACCGTTGGAGATTTTGAAACCGGTGAACAATTTATTTAATTCAATAAAAAGTATACCATACCCAGTAGATTTATTTTCGGTGCGAAAAATATTTTGTTTAAGCAACATGTAAAATTTTAACAAATTCATGTACCAAATTTTTTTCCGTAATAATGTTCCAAATCAACAAAGCACAATTACTATGAAACATAACATCCTCCGAAAAAATTGGAGGTTATGCGATTCAAAATGTTAGTTGGGGTAATTTCATCACCCGCCTTGGTAGCCTTGAGGGTTAAAGGTCTTCGAGAATCTAACCACTTCTTCGCAGCCGGTAATGTGTAATCGCGAAACAAGAAAGAACAACAAGAAAATTCGCTCATGTAGCGACTAATGACTCTGCACATTTCCTCATATGCATCCAAGGTAGCACCGTTCTTGAACGAGAAAAACGGAGCACGTGCACAGAAGGTAGCAGGCACGTTTGAATGTATAGTAACGCTTAGGCATCCCATGTCCGAAATAAGTTTCATACAGCGTATCACGCCGTGCCCAGAAAACAAACTTGGTCTGCCCTAGCGAATACAGGTCCGAAAAGTAGGAAATTCAATACGAGGGAATAGAAATGGAAACACGACGGGGAAAAGGAGGGGAATGAGAGAGAAAAGTGTGGAAATGCTCACTGAACCGTAACCAGGTCGCAAAAGAAATCCCCATGTTTATCCGGGGTAAGGTCACTACAGAATCAGAGCCAGTAATAATAGTGCCTTTCTATACGGAGCTTACTGCAGAAATTAAATCCGGGATTGAAAAAGTGGCACATGAAGTAATGAACTGAATTGAATTCCCGAGTTGAAGTCAAGCTTATGTTTTGAGAAACAAAAATAAATAAAGAAGAAATGTGTCTCCCTTCAGATTCTCCATTACAACTACAAATTGATGACCAAGAGAATAGCACCGGTCGTGAGATTGTCGCTTTACTCATACATGAAATAATACGATAAAATAACGAGTTATCAAGGTGGATAAATATTTTTTTTATTTCAAAATATCACCGTTTTTACTTTATGCTCAATAACCAACATGAAAAAATGCTGTCAATAATGATACAGTTTCATCGGTCGGGCCCAATGATCCCATTAGAGTTAAAGGATATTGACGCTACTTTGAACAGCGGCAACGGGGTTTCTATCGAAAAATATTTCATTATTTATATGTAAGTGTAAAATTATAATGTGTGCGAGAAAGCCAGAGCTTTTCGAAATAATTAGGACGAGACTGTTACTTATTATATGTGCTCCTTAGAAACACAATCTTAATTAGTATCACATTTAACCTAAGACATTTATTAGAAACAACACTTGTACAAAAACCCACAGTAGTGCTGTTCAGGTGTTGTTCACAATAAGTATGAAATCGTTCCACCAAGTACAACCTGAGCGTGTCTCTCCAATCTAAGGTTAATTATTTTTAAGTTAATAATTAAGGCCAATTCAATTACTGGACCTCAGTTTCTTTATGGTGGTCACATATTTTTACAATTATTGTTTTAACGGAAAACGAAATTCGATATTTACAAATAGAGAGTGACATTAGCACTGAGTCGACGCTCTTGAATGCAGGCAGAGAGATAAAACTTCGTGGGTTAGACTGCAAGAACTACAGACCAAAGGCACGTATGGAATATATTAAGAAATAATTGTGGATTTAAAAGGAAAAAATGCCTAGAAATGAAGAATTATGGGTGCGGATGAAAAACATGAGTAGAACCAGACCATACCAAACCAAACTTAGTACAGATGACCATCGGTGATGATCTGTTAAAAGTTAAATCTAATCTCTTTAACTTCTGCTAAGAAAAATGTACTAGTAACCGAGAGAAGTTAATGGTTAATAGACGCCAATACCCTTGAAATACCATCTGTAATGAGTGAACTGATGTTGATCGAACATTCTGCTGTTCGCATATACTCATTTAGAACCTAATATGAACCAAAATTTTGGATCAGTATTTCTAATTGCATGTTTCTATAAAATATATTTCCCTTACAGGGAGCGATCGAGACTAAACGATTAATTACAATAGTGCTACGTGCTACGCCCACGAATATATCACTAACTCTCTTCCGGCAAAAAAATAATGGTATAAGAAAAAAATCGCCGCAGTGATCAACCCGAAGGTTGGTATGTTAAGTGAGGGTAGAGTTCACTTAGTACTAAGCCCATGGCGTGTGGAAATTCACACACCAGGGTAGAGGGGCCAGTTCTTCTCCCTGTGCCGCCTGTGGTTTCCCACGAAGATGTGGTACCCGAAAAGTCACCAGCTTGGGTTTAGCTAGAGGTGTCCGGAGGGTCGTCACCCGATTTCGAACCCGGGTCCCCCGGTCAGTAGCCAAGCACTCTACCCACTGGGCTACCACGACCTCCCACCGGTATAAAACGATGTGTGAAATAATAAGGAGCACTACAGAGAAATAAGATTACGTACCACGTATTTTTCCACTAAGATTTTTACTTAGGCACAACTAGTTTCGACGCTACAGCGTCATCTTCGGGTACTAGCGACGTTCAGATATAGATAAACTAGTTGTGCTTAAATAAAAATAAAAGTGGGAAAATACGTACAAATTAATCTTATTTCTCAGGAATGGATTTCCACAGAGTTCTGCTTGAAAACATTGAATGTAGGAGCACAATGTACACATTAAAATGCACTGAGTAAACGCCATTTTGCGTTTTCAACACTTACCAGCCATCCTGTCAGTGCCCCGTGCTATTTCCCCAAAGGGTGATTCTCGTCGGGAGCGTCAACACGCGCACTTTACAAGAGCCCGTCGTGAACATCTCGAATCTATTCGGAAAATCCAAAGAATGGGACTTCAAACTTCCCATCTCGGTGGGAGTGAGGACCATACAAGGATGCACGTCTCTATTCCATAATCGGTTACAAACCCAAACATATCTTACGCCTTTTTAACGGAACTTGTTTGTCCTTTTGCTAAAAATCATGCCGCAAAAAATCTATAAAAAGGTGTAAAATTCACTGAATAACTACTAGTCCTAGTCACTGACTAACTACTAGGAACAGATGCCCTGGCTCTTTTACTCAAGCCATCGGTCCGAAATTTTAAGGGACAGTGCCTATTAATCCGGTGCGTACTTACAAAACCGAAATCCCGAAAAAGTGGCCCGGGTTCGAGTCCCGAGACTTGCACCTCATGACATGTAAGAGTAATGGGAAAATGAGAATTTCACCGTGCAGTGTAAATTTCATTCACTTTTTGAAATATGGAAAAGATTATATGGAAGCTTCGATCTTGGAGTGTAACTTTATTGAAACACCCCATTTTCCTATTTGTTCCATCTTGATTTGTATTTCGGTCTGAAAATTGTAGAAATTTTGTTCAAACGCGAAATTTTAAAGTTTTTTTTGTCTTTATGCATGGTTTATATGGATACCGAATTATTGCTCGCGGCCATTTAACCTATTTGCATGAGGAGATGACCTCCCATCGCCCTGTATATTTGAAAGCTAGGAAGAATTTTATTTCTTTCTCGGTAGATGCATTATAAATTTTATTTCTATTTATGCAATTTATTCCATATCACACTACATATATTCTTCCTACCGTATCCCTGAATTGATTTTCTTTACTGTCTTATTGCAGCATGAGTTGCAGACTACTAAGTAAGTTTTCCATTTTTGAAATATGTATTCTATTTATATATTTTCTTTTTTATCCCTAACCGCTTTCTAACTGCAAGGGTAATTTTTGGATATGCTATACATACTACTCCCACACGTTTCCAAAAATTTCTTCCTTAATTCCAGACTAATGTTTCTTGAAGTGGGTCCCATTTCGTTCACATGGAAAATTCTTAGCTTCTATTCTTGGCCCATCTACTCTATCTTCCATTATTATTTGCGAAGTAGTTCATCATGTGTTAGCACATATCTAATCTAAGGTGTCCTTCTACTCACTAAATGTATTCATATTTCCCCGTTTTCTATGACTCTTCTGATTATCTCTCCATTTGTTAACAACTCATCTCACCTTCAACATTTGTCTGTTTGCAGCACCATACTTTGAAAGCTTCTATTTTTTAACAGTCTACAGTTGGGATTCCAACATCACTTTTATAGGCCAGTCCGCGTAGGAAAGTGACCTGTTATTCCAGAACGGACTAATTTCAAGACGTGGAGCGTAGAATAATGACCATTTTGCTTCTCATTGACCCGTTTTCGAATTGAATCCTGGCGGGCTACCGAGGGCAGAACACTTTGTGCCATATTCGCCAAAAGCAAAGCAGTGCTAGTGTTTCTTGTGATAACTAGTTACGAAGGCTTTATGGTTATGTTACAGTACTTATGTTAATTGCCGATTTTCTTTGATTAAAGTGTGGTAAATAGAATTTTCCCTTTTTCTTGAAAGATTGACTTTTTGACCCATCGCCTATCACGGGGTTTTATGGTAAGCTGTTCGGCTTCATTAATCGTTTTCAAATATGTGTTTTGAGTATAATGCGGTGAATTAATGCAGCTTACGATACAAGTGTTACACAGTTAAGAAAAATGGTTGCCCTGAAAGTAAATAATAGCCTAGCCACAAACACGGCCACTGCCACAACTGATTATACATATATTATTTAACCGCCACAAACAGATTCTAGGATATGTGACTATAATTGGGACTGTGTGCACATCTTCTTCGTTATTCGGAAAATAATAAACTTTATGGCGTTAGAGGAGGCGATAAAAGGACAATTTTCTTGGAATTAAATTCATTCGAACGTAATACATTGACTTTTTACGGCATTTAAAAAAAGTAAGAATTCCCTAAGCATATGTATAGTTCCCTTAGTACATTAGAAAAAAAAGTCGTCACAAGTGCTTCGCCGGGGATGTGATATCGAACATGGAAGCAAATCCTTGAGATTACATTTAAAACAGACTATAATTGTATCTACTATCATTAAACAAGGCAAATAACTCAACGATCAATAAAGTTACCCTCAAAAAGGGCGTACTGAGATGAATTCAGAGAAATAATTAATATTTAGCAAAGCTTAGACGTGTATCCACAGGAGTTATCCTTACAATACATTGCAGAGACGGTTGTTTTAGTGTTAATAGTAGTAATAAATAAAATTTCTAATTTATTCTTTTCCAAAAATTGAAGTATTAAAATCCTCTGGAAATATAAATGAAACAGCAAGGGTCTTTGACAATGAACTTCAGATAAAAATTTAGGTCACAGAAACTAACAGGATGTCTGCCTGGAATATAACTGTTCGGATAAATAAATATACAAAATCGACGTTTTACGCATGAATGCTTTGCTTCAAAAATGATTTATACACCTTGATGACAAGGCACCGTCACCCAAAAGTCACTTCGGCATCATCAAAATCACATCAATGGAATTTTTGCTCTATTAAGGCATTTCTCCTCTATACTTTTTGAAAACATTTCGTAAAAAGGCACCGCCTGACGGAAAGACAGCCTTGGTTTCGTGGCGACCGTAAAGACGATGGGTTAGTCACGGATCGAAACGCTGGAGGAAGAAAAAGAGAACCTCACCCGGTGTGAAACTCATGATATTTTCTCCGAGAAGACAATCATTTGCCACTGACCACCCCACCCCGAGAGCAATCAAAAACGTGGAAAAGGGATTTAACGGAATCAAACACTTACATTGCGTCTACTAGAATTATTCCTGTAGAATTTGTGTCGAAGAGTCATGCTAAACGTCTCAGTAAATGTTATGCACTTCAAAGGCAAAATTGAAATGCCTCATGAATATTGTCATATGCCTGACATGTGTAAGTCTGGTGGCAACGCTTTTGATACGATGGCACTCCCTCATAAAACTCGCCAATAGTTTTGTACCCATTGGGTGTGACCGTGTTCGACAGTACTCCCGTATTTGCAACGTACATGCCGTAATTGGCATCCAAGGGTTATTTAATCCTCCCAAAAGCGGCAAATCACTTGGAGTGTCTCTCTGATTCGATTTACGACACCGAATACCCATGACGAGACTACGGTTACTTTTAAGAAGGTTGCGTCACAAATGTGTTCAACACCACTGCATATTCTGAAGGAATGTGTGCCCATGACTATACAAAATAAAGGCTGTCATTATTTTACCACAGATATATAATTATACCAAGCTTAGTAAGTGCACTATGTAGTAGGTGATGGAAATCAGAAAAAGCATCCTCCGGCAAAACGGGTAAGATACGGTGACAAAATAAGCTGAACGATAAATTATTTTAACGTTGAACTAATGAACAAATCGAATTAAAAACGTAAACTGGAGCCGTTTCAAAGGATAGCCAGGAATCATTAGTTAAAAAAGAAGCCAAACAGTAAACCATCTTGAACTATCGTTTTGCCCTTTATATTCTACGACTAACATTACTCAATATAACGGTGAATTTAAAATTTACTTGAAGCCTTGAGAAACCACATTTTTTATACAAATCATGTCACAAATACACCAGGCAAGGATGAATGCATGAGGTCTTTCATGAATAGAAATCGTTCAACTCGGAAGGGTCATAAGTTATGAAAAGTGAATTGTAATATGCATCTGTGATCAAATCATTTATATCACTGTGAGACACATTAACACATTCTATAAATAAATAACGAATTTTATGGGGTTTATGGTCCATCATTAGCGGCAAAGAAACACATTGGATTTCTTAATACAGGTGACCATTCTGTAAAAACCAAGTCTTGGTTTTCAATTTATAAAATATTCTAAGAAACTCATAAAATAAAAAAATTTAAAAGAGGAAATGAAGTGAAAAACTAAGAAAACGTAACGCGACTTACGCAAACAAGAAGTGCAATTGAGAAACATAACCTCTGACACTAAAAGCTTAAATTTAAAAAATTAATAATAAAATGGGGAAAACCTTTGAGAGATGAATATTCAAGGTAATTTTGAAATTGTAAGGCTATAACTCGAAATCATATGAGCTATCGATGCTTAAAACGAATAATTAAAAATATTTTCATTCTCAAGGAAAGTTTAGAGGTATGTTACCATTTAAGGTAACCCTTTACCATAGAAAGGTTGTGTAGCCATATTCTGGTAAATTGTTAGCCATTATTAATTCTAATATTATCATTGATTAAAACTGAGCTATTTAATCGGCCTTGGATAAAAAAACTTGTGAGGTCATTATATGAACATAAGAAATTTTATTGTGATATCCGCACTAATATTCTTTTGCATAGCCAATGAAAGCGATACCCAATGGAAAAATCATGTTAGTGCATTCAGAATTTCCGCTCTACGTAACTATAAGGCCAAGTTAATAAATGAAATATGAATGAGAAAATACACCTGTGATAGGATTAATTGGTCAAAACGTATTCCCCCATAAAATGCAACATACAGGCAAGCTCTCGTAATTCGAATTTCTTTCCATGCATTGTATCTAGGAAGTATTTGAGAGCACAGTGAACTAAGCTAAGACGACAAGTATGAAAGAAAATCACAATATAAAAGTTAAAGAAACAATTTTAAATCAAATCGATACGTAAGATAAAAGTATACAATCACAACGTGTACAGTTACTATATCTCTACTAGATCCCGAGACTGACTGTATCCCTAACCCTGGTCAAATAGGTGGTTTAAATAGGTGGTTTAACCTGGTTTAAATGTGCGTGTCTCATTTGCAATAAACATGGAACAAGAAAGCAAAAAAAGTATTGGAAAGTCGGAAAGAACCGCGATGCAAAGGGCCCTGACCGATTCCGTCCTGCCCTCTTAGATCGAGGAGGGGGAAGGATTCAATACCACGACAGAAAAAATAAAGTGGCCTCGGAAAATGTGCCTTCTGAGTCCTTCCTTCTGGCTTGGCGGGGTACCGCAGCAAGAGATCGAGAGGGGACGTTCCCGGGTGGATGAGCGGAGGACAGTGACTTGGACGACCTCACGTCCTCCGGGATCTTCCGGGCGTCCTCCGGGATGCCTCGTTCCCACCGTGGATGACCCGGGCGAGGAGGAGGAGGAGGGGAATGCGGAAGGCGATGGTAATGATGGGTCAAACTAACGTCTCGGACGCGGAGTAAATCCAGTCTCTGCACGATTCCAGCATCTCGAAGCGGAAGGTCGGAAGGAGCATCCGTCTGCTTCCGCAGCCGCCGAAGGCACTGGCGAGATTTGGGTTTTAGGGAGGATGGAATGGGGGAGGACGGAGCAGAAAACTAATGAAGAAATTAAACATAATAG
>WURS02087903.1:0-10038 GCA_011762765.2 Rhinocypha anisoptera
TCCCCCTCCTCTCTCCTCATTTCACACCGCCCACACCTTCTGTTTGTCGCCCCGCTCCTCTCCCCCTCCCCCTCCCCCCCCCTCCCATCCCACCGATACCCTCGGCTGCTAAAACTAACACCCTTAAATCACCCCGCCCCCCCCCTCCCTCTCCCCGCGTGAATCCCTTACCTCCTAGATCATTAAGGGTGGGCCGCTTTTCCAATCTGTCCGTTCCCCAGGCTCCTTTGACTAATAGTCCTCGTTTTGTTTTTTTAAACTCTCTTGTTTAGTGTGAAATTTATCATCTCCCTCTCCCCCCCAATCTAATTCCTTCTGATTCGTGCCGAACCACCCATCCCCTTTGGCTCTCCCTCAATGGCACCGTTGTTGTGGAAATGAGACCCGTCTTAGAGTCGTCCGCCTTCCTGGGGAAATATCACTCGCCTCTGAAATGCATCTGGAATTTTAATGGTCATCCTCTCCGCGTCTCCCTGCCCTGCTCACCTCCCGTCCTAATCCACCTGTCCTATGTCTCTTCGTGTCCGGAGCGTTCGCTCCCCTCCATCAAGTGTGCTACGGTCCGCCGAGAGTGAAGTTTTATGGAGAGGTTTTATTTTTATATTCATAGATTGTGCGGTTCCTGTTAGAGACGTTAGTCGTCAATCAATTAGTAAATCTTAGGGGTTCACACGTTGTGTTTATACCCTTGCGGGTACATCTCCTGTCCCGGACATCGTGCTCACGTAAATAGCGTAAATGCATACCGTGGTCGGATTCGCTCCTCGGAGTTTCAACTCACGGGGGAGCGGCGCGAACGCCGATCTATACGGTGAACCGACACAAAAAAATGTCTGAAACAAACGAATATTTATATTGCCAACTGGTCTCTCGGCGAGCACAAACACCTCGTGTTAAATCATAATTTTACCGATTTCAATACAGGGCCCACGATTTGGTGCCGGGAGGACATAGTATGTCTCCGCAGAAAAACGTCTTTGAAAACTCGAATTCCCAAAGTAAGCGTCTGCTTAGTGGTATCGCATCACATCACACGGCGAAGAAAATAGAAACGATCGATTTGTGCAACACTAGTCCTTTTGCACTTTGACGATCGGGAAAAAAAGTCGAGGCGTAGGCCAGAGCACGAAGCGTTCAATTAAATCCACTCTCCGATTGTACTGCCGCTGGTTTAGAAGTTTAACTCTCGGTGCGGGCGAATTCTTGGCTGTTATTTTCTCTCAAAACGGTCATTACACTCTCACTCTCTTAGGTCCATTGAGGTCAAATGAAGAATTAGGTCGTTGTCACATCGTATTTAGCTTTAGTGGTCAGCCTTCTAGAAAAATTTGGATTTCCTGAGTTTCCACTTGATTCCTTACTGCGTTTGTGAACTACGAGATTCCTCGTGAAATAAAACGAAGTCCCCCCTATGAAACTATTTTACTCTTTTACCAATTTGGTCTGTGCTCGCGAGTGTAAAAAAATGCCATCTTCAGCCACCATTAGGCACGAGTAAATAATAGAATAAGTGAAAATGGTGATAAATGCTAAAATATATGTACCTATTTTATTTAGAGAAATCATGAAATTGGGGTCTATTTTAGCCAGGCATTTATTTATAATTGTTTAGTGAATTAAAAAAGTTATGCTTTGTTGTTCTAGTGCAACTATCCCAGTCTCTGATGGATCGGAAAGAGGCGCTTGTTATTACCACTCTGGTCCTCCATTATCATAAACCCTAATGCTTTCCTAGAATATATTTGTTTATTACCGACTTGGAATTTTACATCCTCCTCTCAAAGCCAAGTGGTCTCTTTATGCATTTTTTATCTCCTCTCTAAAATACCCCATAACACCTCTCTTCGTGCACCTTCCCGGTTTTAAGAAAACATTTTTAAATAGGAGGGCCATTAAAATTACCCTCCTCCAAAATTAATAGACTCTTAAGAGACATGTGCTTGAAGTTTATCTTTCACGACATAGTTCATGAATTATAAAATATCTTGACAGTTTATGAAAAACATCATCTTAACGAAAGACGATGAATACGTGTCCAAAAATGAATTTGGCGTTGTTATTTGACAACGTCGACTGATTTTAATAAAGTTGTTGGAATACTAATAACATTGAGCAAACTACGACTGCCTTAGTTGAAGTGTGATTTTTTCAACTCCAATTCTCATAGAGCTTAATTATTTACTTATTATCTTTCCGTAATTCCGTATTATTGCACTCACCAATGAATGACTCATTCCCTACCACCTAGTGTCTATAAACCGAAAAATCTGGGAAATTCGGAAAGATTGAATTTTTTCTCTAGCTTGCTAGATTGACATAAGTTTCAGAACAAAATGTCGTTTTCTAACCCTTTCTAAAGCTTTTCATAAAGCACTAAGTTACAGACAGTGAAATCCAATGTTACTTTATATCAATGGTTCAGCGGAAACTAGCCTCAGGGATATGAACTTTGTATAGGTTGCCTTGAAGTGGTCGGTTGTGGAGTCCATCTTTCAAATATGTTTGACCATACTATTTTCTGTCAAGTGAAAGAGAATGATTTTTTTTGTGTCTGGTGATGATTCGCCTCTGCATCCTGCTGCGCGTTCTGACCTTTCTCTTTGCCACGAAAGATCAAATCGTTTAGCACAGATGTCCGGAAAGACGCGTGTCTTGGATAGAATTAGTCGCATTGATGTTCGAAGATGAACATTGAATCAGTGGCGCTGATACTGTAGTCGTAGTATTTTTGTTTATAGGGTGCATCGACGGTTCCGGTTATTCAGCACCTCTTCAAACCAATGAAAAAACCCTATTGGGCAAACACAACACCAATGCCCTGGGTGAGACTCGAACCCGCGACCTTTGGGTAAGCCGGCGAGTGCTCTGCCCACCGGGTTAATCCTGTCGGCCAAATGCTGTGGTCGTTGTTATATATATTTTATTAATGAATGGACACATTAACCTTCGAGATCATGAGTACAATTGGGCGGAATGAAGGTCAATCAACTCTAGATACAAATCAGAATGACGAATGAATTGATCGAAATTAATGCCATAGTAAATGTAATCAAAGTCCGAAGGAACACTAGTTTCGTTGACACGCCAACGTAGGATTAAGACACAGGGCCAAAATGAATAGTTCACGGAATTTAGAGGATGAGTGACAAAAAATTAAACCTGTTTCTTTGTCCGTTGCGTCAAACACTACAGCGCTCCTTTATTTACATCTTCAAAAGCAAATATTTTGAAAATTTTACCACTTAGAATTTTTAAAGTAACTAATTTTCCAATGGCCGGAAAATATTATTTTCATTATGAGAAAATTACTTAACTTTTAGCACTACAGAAATAGAACTTATCTTTCCATTATATCATTATCCATGGATTGTAAATCTAGAAATTACGGAGATGCAGAAAATATCTTTATTAATGGGTTATTAAAAAATTCGTCCTAAGCTACACAATTACTTCTTCAACGCTACTAGACGCAAGAGTAATAGTACAAGATAGCTACAGCAATTGTTTGTTCAATTTTATGTAGATCCATATTTGTTCCATATATAGTCCAGAAAAACATTCGAGATCTTAAATTAATATTTTACTCACTCGCATTTACATGGGAAATATTCTCAACACGAAATAAAAAATGGAAATTATTATACCGGCATATAAAAATTGGTGTGAAAAATTAAAATACATAAATTTAGACATTCGTTTAAATAAATAAACTTATACTTGCGAATGAAATATTATTTTTACGTCCTTCACATAAGATTCAGAGGAATTCAATGCAAAAAATTCCATCGCCATGCTGCTGATATTTATGTGTTAACTTAGAATAAATAATAAATTCAATATTCAGTCAAATTTTTATATCCAAGCAATACACTTCAATTTGACATGGATCTCAACAATTAATATTTGAATAACAAACTTCTTAGCGACAGAAGGGTCACGTGATCAGCGCTTCGAGGCTTTGATTGTTATCTGGCTGCGCAGAAGCAGAAACACAGTCTTACTTTGAATTTTCTACGCAGCATTAAAAATTAATTATATTCGAACTTCAGAGGAAAATATAGTTGTAAAAAGAAGGATATTGTAAGATACTGCTTCTGGTATAACTACTGATAATAATGGCCATAGTGGCGATAAAACATTGTTTCCGTAGAAACCCTTATTTACGTTCGACCCAAGCTTCTTTCGTCATCACATCCCGGTAGTATTAGTACGGAATAGCACTGTAATCTGTGGTATTAGTACCATTGTGCGGGTTTAATCTAATTTGATACAAAATATGTAGGTTTTTGCTTTGTTTTGCAAAGTAAATACCTACATATTTTGTGTCATTTTGGAATTCCACCACCAAGTGACGGCCTCTTTAGCGAATTTAATCTAATATATTTGTAGAAGTGTTTTGTGTTTCCATGTGTTATCAGGATACTCCTGAATCTCCTGAAATTTGATCGGCGCGACATTATGCGACGGACATTTTTCCAATACTCGTTTAAAAAGTCATATTTACTCATGGATTTGTGTTCGTTTACGATTGACGTCATTAGTGCAGGAAACTTTTTTCGAGACGAGATGGAGAGACGTATGCAATAAGTGCAGTCATAAGAAGAATAAACAATAAAGTTAAGGTAAGACCTAATCAGATCATAATGTATGTGTCTTTTTGGATCAGAACTATTTTTATCATTCATTCGTGTACTATTATGCTTGAGGAGTATTAAAATAAAACATTTGGTCGTGCTCAGAGGTTGTGGAATCAAAGTGTATAGAGTCTTTGGCTCCTAAACTCGGGGAAGGGTTCCAGTCGCCTCGGTGACGCCTCTTGGAACCTCCAGCTAAGACACCAGCTGAGTGATTTCCTGGGCACTAGATCTTTCTTGGAAACTGTAGGAGACACAGGGAAAGGAACCCCCTCCCCCGCCTTGGTGAGTGGATTTTTACACGCCGTTAGTCTTAGTACTATGTGAGGTCTATCCTAACCTACCAAACCCACCTTAGGGTAGGATACTGTAATGGTCGTAGTCAAATTGAGAATTTAGTGGTCACAGTTTTGCAGTTTGCCGTAAAAATATTGCTAAACTTGAGGAAAAGAACTCTTATTTTCAAACGAGAAGTAAAACAGCAACATTTAGTGATTGCATTATCTCATTAACGACACGTCTCCATGCATACATTATTAGGGAAAAAGATTTTTTGGGTGTACTTTACCTCTCATATAACTTGGGGTTCTCTATACCTCTTCAGACCTTTTTGTGCAAGAGAATAAGTTCCCAGAAACATTTGAGACGGAGTGGCAAGTATCCTTAACTTTTCAGAATGCCATTGTCATATAACTAGCTTCAATGTTTCTCTGTGGACGTTTCTGGGGCGCAACACTGAGTCTGTTAGTCTAGTGATTATTGGCGGGGAATTTTTGGAATTAAATGGAGGAAATTTAGTTCATTTATAGTTTATGACTCATTGCATTTTATTCAATCCGGCAACAATTTTTTATGCCACTCTAGTTAAACTGACTGCCGCTTTAAGGGCACGATAAGATTATTTAATTGCCAAAGACAATGAAGATTATAGTGAAGTATTAGTCTCAGTGGTAATACCTGTTGGCATACCATTTGATAGTACCTAATTTAACTATTGCATAGAGGAAATTTTTCCAATAGCATATTTAATTGATAGCATTACTAGGTATTACTCGTATGTGACATGATGTGAGAATCACTACTGAAGACGTATCAGAAACCGACGTTCTCTAACTTCATGCGAAATAAGTACAAGCAAAAATAGGACTCGATAAAATTTTATAAAAAATTAAGACGTAACAGAATATTGAAATTATTTTTTTAACAGTTTTACGGGTGTACATTCAAATAGATCTACACGTAATTAATAATATTTTTGTACGTCGCGTAGGTGTTTGCTTCGACAGACTTCTTTTTTAATCTCTACCTTGTACATTTTATTTATTAAACAAACCCTTGGCAACAATACAATAATGATGAAGTATTTTGCCGCCACATAGTTAATCTCACTCTTAGATTTGAATATTCGTTCTGATTTTTGTCCAATGAAGTTGGATTATCCGTCGTTTAATATCTCGCAGATCCTTGTAGTTTTTTTCAAGACTAAGGGATATTTATCTATTAGTTATCTATGAAGTTGGTTCATTACCTTACAAATCATCGAAGACGCCAATTTATAGGTCATATATAGTGTGCTCGCTTCTCATCAATTTCTGCAACAAAACCTTAAATTTGTCGAAAGGGAAAGTTTATTTGCACTTGTCACTCGAGTCAACCACGATGACCGGCTAAGACGGAAGTGGAATTTTTTGTTCGGTGCCGCCGCAAACCTATTTTCTTACACGGCGGGAGGATAGATGGGAATTCCGTACCACAAGACCGATCACTGAGAAGGTTGGCCTCGGAGTCAGGATTTCAATCCGACCTCAATTTTCCTGTAGTTGTATACCGTTTATTGACACAATGGTAACAAATGACAATGCGGTCTGTCCACTGGTTTCCGCTCGTTAGCATGGTATAGAGAATTTGTTATCGCTTATTTAATGAGGGGTGCTAATTATTTTACTGATGTTGTAATGATAAGGAGATGGCAATTTTCCACTGTTAAAGTTTTCCACCGTTAAAGGGTGCTAAGTTTCCGGCTATTAATAACTATATTCCTTCATACGGCTGTGTCGAAGTTCGCGTCTGCTTTCACAAATTGATTTCACCGAGTCCTCACTTTCATAACATTAGTAACTCAATACTTCCGCTTCTCCCATTTAAAATGGATTGTCTCTCAATTAGAAGTTTTGTGCCGGAACACTCGAATGGTTTCATGGTTTTGTGGTCGTCCTGTAATCGCATTCCCTTCAGATTTTCATTTTTACGATAGGTTCCATTCAGGAGCACTTTCATCGCCTCAGCTGTCTGCTCTCGTAACTCATGATCGTCGTCTGCACGAGGGACACTACTCATACTAAATTATTTTGTCGGTTCTAGTACTATTTTTGGACCGTACGTTTTTTAATTTTAATTGCTGCTCTTTCCTTTTATAATAGTGCTATACGTTTTATGAATTTAAATTTTGTTTGTTAATGCACCTTTTACCTTACCTTCCTGCTCTCCACTTCAATTTAATACGGGGTACAATTTATGTTGTTCCCTACCAGTTGGTGTATCTGGTAAAATACCTCTATTTTTCCTTTATTATATTCTTCAAGAACCCATTTCCCCTCAGTGCTGATGAATATATCACCTTTATATAAGGAACCCGGTTTAGTAGTCATTCCACGAATAGCGGATGCATATTTTCACAGTTGAAATTGTCAGTGATTCTACATACCTTTAACAGCAATTTTTATGAAAAGATCCGCAGTCACTGTCATAGGAGTTTCTACCATACGACCGCCTCGACTCCACCATTCCTCGTTGCATACATATATTATTTGTGACCTTTTAGAAGGCTTCGAACTTTATGATTTGATTTCCGGTCACTTTCTTATCCCGCTGAAAATTTTTAACTTTGAATTGGTATTGTCAATATTTGACATTATTTCCCGCAGAACAAGTTGATTTATCGGCCATAATTCCATTTCGCTTGAGAAAACAATATTAGAAAATCTATCTGATGTCCTCTTTAACCAAATAAAATAATCTGATCTATACTTCAGCCCTTTTTTTTCCAAATTTGGCATAGATTTAACCTTTTAATGCCAATTCATAATATTAACTCGTTTATTGAATGTAAGAAGGGTATTGTGTGACATAGAAAGGATTTTAGGTGAACTAAGTTGATAATTGGGGAGAATTCGCACTAAGCGCAATGACCGAGATTTTCTCTAACAGTCTATTTTATTTGTGACAAGAGGTTGAAATTCTACCTTATGAAAGTTGGAAAAGTATATGGATAAATACGGCATGCCTTTGGCCTTACATTTCGGGAAAGAGATGGCCGGGAAACGTAACTCAAGCATGAGATTCCTTTTCTTTCTCCGTCATATTAGTAACAAAAGTGCTTGAAATAAAAACAAATACTATATGAAGTTAACCGTCTGTTGGACCTCATAAGCAAAACGAGGATTCATCAAAAACTCTGGGAGGAGCCAGGAATTTCGCCGGGGCATTGCACTAGCACCATGAATTCGTTAACCCCCTCTTATTAGGTACTCTCAAGATATTTCCAATGATTTTTAAGTATGTACACTCCGTAATGAAGGAGTCTCGAACGTCTTCTTTGGGCTCTTTGAATGGAAAAGGTAATTTGACATGTTGTGTGAAAGCTGCTTTAATCAAAGTTGAGAGGGTCGTTAAAAGTTCAGTGCTCGCACCTCAAATACACCATAAATTCATGCTGGTTTACTTATTTCAGTCGTGTTGTCATGCCTTGAACGGGCCATGTGTTCGGCTTTAAATCTCATTCGAATTGTTAGACAACAAAAATTTTGCTAAATTAATCGGTTGAAAATGTTTATAGCATGGAAGCGAGCCGCACTACAGTAGGTGTCAGGTGGTGAATTTGGCATGACTTCTTCTATGTTACCCAGTCATGATTGTTTTAATTATTATGTTTCCATCACATGCTTAATAATTACCACAGCACACGATTAAAGTCATATGTTAAGTAATTGATAGTTATTTTTGTTAAGCGGGATTTTTTCTTACTTATATTTTTAACTTTAATCCGACGCCTCTCCCGTGATAACTTCGACGTGTAAATTTACTGTGGAGATCTCGTTCTCAGCTGCCTCGGTTTCAAGATCTCCGTATCCCATTCTTCTTTGCCGTCCACAACACATTTCCTATTCATCTTATCTCTCCTCCCTCACCTCCTTTTTATTTGTTTTCTCTCTCCATTCTTTTCTCCTCCCTCCTCCATGCTCCCTCCCACTCGCCCCGCTTGCTTTCGCTGCCTCTTTTCCATTTCACGTTTCCTTTTCTTTTGCTTTGTCCTCTCTGCCTCTCGCCCTTCGCCGTCCACCCTTGCACTAACCAGATGTCCTTTTCTCTTGGCAATACCGTGAATTTAAGGATTTCTAAAAAACGTGATTTCTGATTTCATTTAATTACACATCAGGAGACTCATATAAGTCTCCTTTGTTTTCAGTGGTGGAAGAGATGTGGGTAATTTGTTCTGAGTGGCACGGACATATTTTTCAAGAGTGTCCGGTTGTTTTGACACGACGAAAGCGTAATATAATGAATTATAATTCAAATAAAGAGCCAGTAAAGTTGAAATTAACTGGTATTTTTTGGAATCATGTTTAGGTCATAAAATAGTGGCGTAAGAAATAGTTTTTCCTACCGTTTCTCCGTCGAACTAAACAACCTAATGCGCGGTCGTAGCCTTCTTTGTTTATCGCCCATCGGAGCCTGCTACCTCTAATGTAAACATAGTGAACGCTTTTCCAATTTAATGCAAAAATACTTTATTATTTTAATCAAACTCTGTTACTCAAGTACACTACTATGGATTCTGAGAAACGAGGAACCATCTAAGTAACTTTGCTGGGGTGTGGGATGGAAGGCTGAGTTTCAAGGTAGGTGTTAACATGAGAGTCGTATTTTTTCACGGGTTACCTATTACAAAGTCTATGGTATGCTACTAATACAAGGATGTCACTTTCTTCGCTTGAGAGGAGCGGTATGCCTATAGATGAACGTTTAAAACTTTGAGTTGTAGTTTGGTTTATGGGGTGCATACTTAAATTAGAATTCAGGGGAAGGTTATGTTGGTTATAAATACCCAAAACACCTTTGGAGGTAGATTATCTTTCGGTGTTCAGAGATTAATGAAGTTATCCATTAAATGCCGACGGATATATGTCGCATATAATAGAATGAGGAAGTTAGGCGCGCTTCCCAATCACCATTCTTGGGGAGTCGCCACTTAAAAAGTAATTGTGTTGAGTCTAGAATAGAGCTAGTGCACTTTTCTCAAATCACTTGGAGGTGGATTGAAGGGGTGACGAATAGAGATGGGCGATTTCAAGGAATGAATCGATTCGACCAAATCGATTCGAATCGTATTGAGTGAATCGATTCG
>WURS02087914.1:0-10037 GCA_011762765.2 Rhinocypha anisoptera
AACGGCATACTTTATTACCGCCGAGCTCCACAATGGGGCCGCCGCCGGGCCAGGTGCAGGCATGTGGGGATAAACTCCATCGGTGGCTGGCTCTTTGTCGAGCCTCGGCGATCAAAACGGAGCCGGTCTCGGCCGACATCTCGCAAGAGGGATGAGGCGGGCGCGGTCGGAAGAGGTGTGGGATGGTGGAGGGGGGATGGGATGGGAGGGGTGTGTGCGTGCGTGCGCGCACGCGAGAGAGAGAGAATAGTAGGGGGTCAACCGCTCCGCCGCGTCCCGGGGTTGAGAGGCATCGAAAGACGACGACCCATCCATGGGAAAGCCCGCACGGAGTCGAGCGAAAAAAAGCCATAGAAATTTATGAGGTTGGATCGCAAAATGAAAGTCATGCCATTATGTTCACATTTTGGGTACTTGTAGGAAACCGGTGTCCTTTATCTAAATTTGTCAACAGAAAACCGTCAATCCGTACTTCTTTTTACGTGATTTGTAGGTCAAAATACATGCGCTTAATGGCGAGAATTGGCGTCAACTAGGAAAAAGCTACTTTCATATCGCAGAGTCATGTCATTATTTTAAAAAGCTGATATTGGATGCTCATTTTACCGATTCATAAGATGGGAACGATATTAAGATATTAATGCAGTATTGCGAGTTAGTTTTAGAGAAAACAGCTATTTTCTGCAATCATAGCAGACGAAATGAAAATGAAAAAGTGACGTGAAAATGGCTTTGTAGTCGGTCGACGACTTAGCAACGCGGTTTCATTAAAATATTCGGTTGTTTCAAATAAAAGTTGAATAGCTGTTGAAAAGGTAAAAATGTAAACGAGAAAAGTGAACCACAGAAAAATCAAGGACTAACCAAATTAGTAAAATATGAAACTACGAACCGAATACCATACCCACACCTCATCGAAGGCGTGTTCCGTTCCTGTGCCCCACACGCGGGCTCATTTCGGCGTTTCCGGATTTAAAAAAATAAAATAAAAATTTCAATATGAAAGATAATATGAGGTGGAATGATGGAATATTTTAATCTAACTTTAAATGTTAATATTTATGTAGTTACTAACGGTTTACACTGCATATGAATCCATTTATATCGGAAGAATAGCCATCATTTTGACTCAACATTCAGGCTGAGAAAAGTAGGTATTGTGATGGTTTTTTAAATAACTGTTATATTTCCACAAAAGATATATAACAGTTATTTAAAAAACCATCACTCTATCATGGAATTTCACCAAGCGACGGACTCCACAGTGAACTTTGAAAGTAGGTATTCATTAAATCGCTTTTCAAAGATTACCATGCAACTTTAATGTGAAATTTTTCTTTGTGGCAGCAAAGGTATTTTGTAAGATATAGCAGTATTATTTCACTGGCGAGCAAGCATATCCTAATATGCCAGCGATTTTGACTCACGCGGACCAACCCCCTTAAGGGAGGAGAGAGAGAGAGAGAGAGAGAGAAGAATTACTGCAGAGCGCTATGATGGAGGGGATGGATGCATTAAATTTACAAGAACAACCTTCCTTTGAGGCGGGTATGGAATTCCGAACGGTGCTCATCACCGTGTTCTCTCCCCCATCGACAGAAGGTGATATCACCTCTCGACACCACCACTAGTTATTTGCCATCATTTCCCCGAAACGAGTGTGACTTGGAAGGGGGGAGCACGACCCGTTTGCAATATTACACGAAGGAAGAAATTTCGCTGGGACGATTCGGTCGGTCGGTTTAAAAAAAAAAGAAAGAAAATCCCCCCAGAGTGCCTAGCCGCCCCCGAAAGGGTTGCATGAATCGGTCGTCGTGTTTCGGAAAGGAAGAGGGGCAATCACTTTGCAATCACCTCCACATCAAAGAAATTAAGCCGAAAGTCATGCTTGGGCGCGCACTCGAGCGAATATTTTGCCGCGGAAAGTTGTTTCGCGGCACTGGACGAGAAAGGAAAGGCTATAAGCATCTCGTCGATAATGGCGACCTCATCTATTTAGTTGCTTGGAAGAAAAGATTCCACAATAATGAGACTTGGGAGATTAGAAATGTGCCAGGTTCTCTTTCTTTGACGATCGATCTGGAATTTCACCGGGATGCACCATCGTGTTGCTACAGGCTGACGCTTGGAAGACTCGCACTGACTTTTGACGGTCAGTGTGAGAACACATCTATTTTGCCGAGTGGATCAGGCGGGAGGCTATTCCCAGAGACCGAACGGTTTATGAAATCACATACCGCAATAAGTAACCACCGCGAAGGGCTTAGTACTTTAGTCAAAGGGTGATAATGACACAGGTGATTTTTCGTTTTAGCTCTAATTACTATATTGATTAATATATCCCAATAGCTCATTTCACGCCACATAAGAAAAACCTACTTTTAAGGAAAAAATGCTCACAGATTTAAAATTAAGGCGAGGAAGCAGAAGAGTGACAAAGGAAAAACTCCTTTGTGAATCTAACTATTGAGGATTGGAACAGATTACCTGAAAAATTCTTCAAACCTTTCCCTAAAAACCTCTCACTATTTAAGCAAGGGTTGCAAAAATGTTAAATGTTTTAGGAAGAGGTCAGCCAAATTAACGTTATAAACACACTTGGGAATTTTAGTCTTTATAAATGTGCATTTGAGAGTGTGTTTTCTTTTTTTTTAAGAATTATGATTGCTGTATAACTAATTGTGAATATGTATTGCTCTTTTGTATTATAAGTGTTCATTTGTTTCATTCATTTTGTATCCTTGTCCCACCTGGCTTGTAGCAAACTGCAAGATTCTATTGTAAATAAATAAATAAAAATCTCTCTGTGCATTGGTGGGTAATATGTGTGGTTCCTGAATAGTGATAAGTAAGACTGAACAACTTGTATTGAGTAAACATTGGGTACTGCACTATTTCCAATAACTTCTTATGGTCAACTTTGTTTTTTTTTAATAAGTGAGCAAGTAAGATCAGCGCAGCCTACTTCCTGTATGAAGTAAGTGTTTATATGTGGAAATTATGTGAAGATAGTAAAAATTCGTATGGTACACCAGGGTCAAGTCCAAATTTGTTGGATTTATCGTTGAAAAATGTATGTTGGATTCTTTCTGCCGTTCATGTGCTTTGCAACAGGGTGACCACACACTAACAACACCATACTCTAAGATAGAACAGACAAAGGAAGAATAAAGTTTTTTTGATAAACTGCATATATTATGAAAGTCTTTGGAGGTTCTGCACACAAACTCTTAAGTTCTCTAAGCTTGAAGTGTTGCATTTAGTGATGTGTGACTTTGAAATTCAAGATTAGTTGAAAATAAAATACCTAAATCTACAATATTGTTGACTCTATGGAGTAAATTGTTACAAAGGGAATAATCATAAAATGCAGGCAACGTATTTCTATAGTAGGAAATTACACGCGCTTGTTAATATTTAAAACCATGAGATTACCTGGGTTGTTTGTAACTGTGGTTTGCCATTATGTTAGTTCTAAAATGATTATATATAACTAAATAAAATTTGAATTTATAATTGTACGATAAAATAAATATTATATGCGAACATATTTTTGAAGTGATCAATTTTTTGTTATGTAATTCACGATTGTAGAATCTTAAATGCCGAGGTAAAATTTGAAACTGTAGCCGTTTCATTTGCCCAATGACAGACGAGTAACTTGTAAACAAACGAAAACGTTGGGAGGAGCCACGGCAAGCTACGGCGCTTGCGTTCAAAATGGCGTCCATAACTTGTAGAATATGCACTTATTTAGTATTTTCCTTTAATATTTTAATGATTTCGGCGTGGTCTCATAAGGAATGTAAGTATTCACTACTATTAAAGATTGAATATCTTCTTAATTAAAGGCGTAAAGATTAAGTGTTTTCATTTGATGTATCTTGTTTTTTAATCACTGGTGATTTCTATCGTGATTTTACGTTTGCAACACAAATGATTTTGTTGTAAAGAAACTGTCAGTTGCACGCCAGTTACCATTCACCTATTTCGTGATTGCTTATTGCACTGCCTTGTGTGGTCTTGAAGAGTAGATAACGTGAAACACGTAACATTCACATTGATTTTTTTAGATGCCAATCTCTTATTGAGATAGGTGTGACCTTTTAGCACTTAATCGCGGACTTAAATTTGGCAGCGTTATCTCAGATTGAGTTATTGAATTTAAATAAATACACAGTGGAGACTAATTTACAGCTTTGAATACATGTTTTACCTTATAATTGCTATTATATTGATATCCACTGATTGTTAAGGCATAAACTTGTTTGTATTTATTGCTATTAATAGTATGAATTTAGGGTAAGTACATGCGAGGTAAATGTTAATCTGTTTAACATGTGTTTTCCTTTTGCAATTTCGAAAGTTGTTAAAAATTATTTTGGTGAAATAATGATGAATTGTATAAAAATTATTTAAATTCTATTAAATTGATATGAAGGTATTTAATTAGTGCTTATTGATATTGATTCTAAAAAAAACCTGATTACAGAATTTTGAGTTCACGTCTTACCGCTAGTGTTTACTATTTATTTGGGTGTTTTGTTTAATTTTCGTAGATGATTTGTTTGTTTACTCATGAAACGCCCTTACGTACTCTCTTTATAATCAGATGAGATTAAAAAATCTTATTATATAGTATTAAAGAATTCTAAGGTTGAAATTTTGTTTGGTTTACCTTTGTTTGTTTCCTTAAATGATTTTTCATTTGCTAGATGGCCTGATTTTTCTTTCGTTATGCCATTCTCGCTGCTTCCAAAATTCAAGGACGTCTCCTGCTTTGCTTGTTTGTCCATGCACAGTAGCAGTGGATGTTTGCAAGATATGTGTTTATAGTTCTAAGCCACGAATCCATCTGCATGTGGTTATTGGTGTTATCCGCGGCCCGCCATCAAAATGCTTACCAACCCTGGACAACGGTTGAGGATGCAGCCGGTGGCAGGAGAGGCCAAAAGGACGTAAGTAGGTTGAGCGACCCGTGAACCCCCTTCACCGCATGGCTTTGCTGGCGATCCTCTCCGTCTCTGTGTTACCATGACTACACAAATAAACAATAATTTAGCATGAACGTATTGATTTTGTGAGCAATCAACCATTTACATTTCTTAACAAGAAATAAATGCTGCTTCTCAGTGTAGAGAAGTGAGTGTTTGTGCTATTTTTTTGTGAAATGTATGGCTTCCGCACACCATAAATACCTGAGTTAATAGTTGCATGCTAGGAAATGGAGTGTTAAAGTCATTTGCTAAGTGCATTCTTTTCGGATTACGTAGTATAGTTATGTGTAATGTTATGATTGTATGGACCTTTTATGATTTCATCCAGTTCTTAGAGAAAAATATTGTACTTCCACAAATTTATATGTCAGTGGCGACTTTACCCTGCATCAATGGGCAGTCCTTTGCTTGATAAAACGAATTATGAGAACAGATCATTGGCATGCTGTGTCCTAAATAATTATGAGTGTGAGGAGTACTATCCTAGGAAAACTGATAATTAATGCTCAAAGCATAATAATTTTATGAGGTGTTTGTTGACGTTGAACCACTTACGTAAGGGGACGTAACAGGTATTAGAAATTGAAGATCATCTGATGATATAAATGAAATTTAGGAGGTCATTGGAATGTGAATAATAATAATAAAAGTAAAGTTTATTTGGCCAGTGAAGTACAATGCAGTTATTAGGCTTGCCATAAAAAAAATCACTGTAGATTAAATAGGTAGTGGAATTTATGTCAATTGAGTTTCTGAGATAACATTAGGAGCAGAGTTGGTTGGCTAACACTTAATGTCCCATGGCAAGTTTCTATTCAAATAGATGCCTAGAAATTATATGAATAAAATATTCTCCCAAGATTTTTTATCAATTTTAATTAATGTGCTTTCAAACGATTCACTGTTAGAATCAAACTGAACGTAGTGTGACATTTGGCCATTTAGATTTTCATCACAACTTTTTCAGTGTTTGCATTCTTTCTGTTGGAGTTTTTAATGATGCCATTTTGTGTTTTAGAGTAAAACATTAGTATTGACAGAATAGTGTATTGCTTTAGCACCAAGAACGTTCATAAAAGGATTACGCTAAATAAGTATAAATAAGACTCTGGCTAAGAATGGCTTGGGGGATTAAAATAAGGTTAAATAGACACTTTACATCAAAACCTTAATGTCATCTGCTGATAGGTTACCTTCAACTTGTTTAGAATTGTTCATTGAATAGGTGAAAAATGAATTGACACTTCAATACCATGTGATTACACGGTAAACTCTTGGTAGTCCGAAGTATGCCTATCCGACACTTTCAGTAATCTGACAAGCCCCCTGGCGACAATAGGAAAAGATGTTTGTTTTTATTTTCAAACCTTAAAATGAAAGGAATTACTATCTCTATTATGAAACAAATTAATATTTCAAAACCTTTAAAATGAAACATTACTATTTTTACACCTTTAAATGACACAAAATACTATTTTCAAACCTTAAAATGGAACAAATGACTATTTTCTATCTTTAATGTGAAACGAATTAATATTTCAAAACCTTAAAATGAAACAAATTACTGTTTAAAAGGCCTAATATGAAAATATTATAATTTTCAAACTTTAAAATTAAACAAATATCTAACAAATATATATCTGAAACAAAAAACTAAAATACTATACTAACAAAAATGTATTATTCTCAAACACTTAAATGACCCAAAATAATATTTTCATGCCTTAAAATGAAACAAATTACTATTTTCTAACTTTAATATGACACAAATTAATATTTCAAAACCTTAAAATGCACCAAATTACTATTTTCTAACTTAGAAATGAAACAAATTATACACCAATAAATTCAAAATTTACCTAATACGGTGGCAGAGGGGGAGATTTTATTTTCAAACGCACACACTCAGAACACTGACACTTAAGGGAATTGGGCTGTAATTAATTCAGCATTGCGAACTTTCGGGTGAAACATGATTGGGAAAACAAAGGTTAAAAATTTAAAATTTGGTGAAATCCATTATCTGGAGTGGGATCTGAGAGAAAAAGGAAATTTTCTTTTTTAATGGACGGAAAATTTTCATAAACTGTTTGTTTTGTTCCAATGTGACCTAGCAACGGCATCCCGGACAACCAAACAATTCGAGGGGAAGTTGATTTTTTCCGAAAGATCTTTGTTGCGTTAAAAACTCGGAAAAAGAACCATTTTGTTTTTTTTACGGTACGGTTTAAAAAAATATTTTATTCAATATCAAAACACAGTGTATAATAAACCCAGTTCAAAATAATGAAAGATTTTTAGATTTTTAAAGAAATTTTCATGCCCCTGAGTGGTTTATTTTGAAAACTTGAAAAAATTCAGTAGTCCGACAAGACTGCCATTTGTGTCCGACTATCGGACATTCTGCCGTCCGACAAACTGGTCACGGAATGGAGTGTGATCACTCTTGAGTGAAAACCCCCCCGCACCTTCCTTCGACCGCACCATGGCACATATATCGTACGTCGTCTAGCATTGTAGACGGTAATAATTGTTGTAGTTACGTCGTGTCCCTTGCTAGCGGTGAAATTTTTCTTAAAACATTTCGTCCAAGACTGACGAGAAACCACGTGACTTTTCCGCTGTGCCACGTGATTGGTTTAAACTTAAATGTCATGCTACACACGCAGAACCATTATACACTCATTGCCGTACATTTGTGATCGAAAATTCAAAATTTAAGGAGCAAAGGATTTCACAAATATACAAACCGGGGAAATCACAAATTTTCCATTCTAAAAGTACCACAGAACTTTAGTAAAAACATTGTGACAGCAAGGTCTTACTGAAGTTCACTCAAGCTCAATATTATACAATCGAATAAAAACATTACGTAAACCACAAAAATTAAATTTCAATTTAAATACGAGGGTTGATCTGAATGTGGCGCACAATAATTTTTTTTCCCAGAAAGTTTTACATGTACCAAAACCAAACAATTCACAAATTGACTTACATCTCTGACCTACTTTTCTGCATGGTCACCAATTTGCTCAACAAATTTCTCCCGTCGTGGTACCAGTTACAATATGCCCCATTCGTAGAAGTCCGTTTGCTGGGAGTATAGCCATCTGCGAACTGCTGATTTCACTTCCGAATCTGTTGCAAAGGTTTGGCCTTCTCCCGTTAGAGCTGCACAAAATACCCTCTATGGCGCAAACTTCAAACTGTATTGTCGTGAAATTTCAACATTCCAGCCGCGATACCAGGGGATAAAAAAATTATTGTGTGTTACTTTCGGATCTGCAATCATAGTTTATTGCGTCCATCAGATAATGAATGCATATCCATATATAAAATACAACAATTTGGAAAGCTTTAGTTGGCCTTGAAGGTTATTCCATGTTTTTACACTACCTCAATTAAATTACAGTAGTTGGACACAATTTTAGATGCAATTGTTGTAAATAAGTTATCAGCATCCTTCTGTGAAAATAAACAACGATTTTAACTTGAGACAAGAACTTACACAAGACATTGACCTCTTTAATCTAAAACGGACGCGAGGCAAAAGCAGACCACGAGGACCCATCGTAAGCCGAAGGAAAGACGGTCCCAGTCTCATCTTTATGAGTCACGGGAGATGAAAACTCCATTATTTATTGTAAGAGTCTTTAACTGGGGAATGTCAACAGACGGTCAACAAAAGAAAGATTTTTTTAAAAGGATAGATGTCCCACGATCAATGAGAAATTTTTTTATTTTCAAAGACAGCTTAATTGTCAATTGACAATTAAGAAATGATTTTCACCAAATTCGTTGGTCAAGGACTTGTATTTTTTAAGGCAAGTTATAAATAAAAAATCATCGTAATTGCAAAAAAAAAATTGCATAAAATGAAACGTGCCCCCGGGGCGTCGTAAGGGAAGTGGTGGTGGGGGTCAGCTAAATCTCGCAGACTAATGCACCAGGTCAGCAGCCAGCTCTCGTTTCCGACGAGATCATGCGCACGGGTTCAAGCACCCGATTTGTCATGCGCTGAGTGTGTGCGCGCAAGGTGACCTCAGTTGTACGTTAAGAATCAGTTATAATCCTTTTGACCTTTTTTGCAGTTTCAACACCTCATTAATTTTGGATCCATTTCCCCAGGTAATTAGACCATATCACACTGTACTTTGAAAAATACATATTTCGTAAATAGGCAGTTGGAATTCAACCTCCTTGTCAGCAAATAAATCATGTTAGAGAGCTTATGCAAGAACGCCTTTGATATTTGAATGTCCCACCTATGTTTGGGGTCTAAATGTATGCCTCACAGTTTCACGAATTGATTGGGAAATCGGGTTTGCTTACTCTTTCTGCTATTTATGTATTTTATGTTGCAGTGTATGTTAGCTCCAATTTATCATTATTGACAAAAATGACAATTTTCATATCACTTCACCATGAAAAGTAGTGATTTACATGTGTGATACAACAGAACTTCAATGTATGTTCCCTTGTTCCAAAGGTTATGGGCAAACAATTATACAATGAACTTCGATCTTAGTTGAATGACTTGACATATCATTTGCATTATTCATAAAGACACACTTGTGTGTAATTTACGTCTTGAGAAGTGCCAATGCAATATTAGATGAGCTACTTAAGTCCTCAGTATATTGACATTCTTTTTTTGTATAATCTGCTTTGTTTGTGTAATCTGTAATTATTGTGGTGCCTCATACATGTTTGGCATGTCTCTGGTACAAAACAAACGGTTAAATTATCATAGACATTGCTCTTTACACTGAAAGCGATGGATTGAGTTTTGTTTTTACTCAATCATCATCATCAGTACTTCAATCCGAAGATTGGTTGACTGCAGTACACCCTCCATCCTTTCCCAATCTAGTGCTAGCTCTATTGCTCCTTGGTAGGTCTTCCTTCTAACGTCTCTAAGAATTTGCCCCTATATATCTGTCCCTAGGCCTTCCTCGAGGGACCCTCCCCTCTATTTTTCCTTCTATTATATTCTTCACGAACCCATTATGCCTCAGGGTGTGTCCTATCCACCTTATT
>WURS02087924.1:0-10037 GCA_011762765.2 Rhinocypha anisoptera
GTTCCGCTGCGAGCGGCCGCGAGAGAGAGAGACACGTTGCCCCCTCCTCGCATCCGCCGCCGAGTGCTGCCCCCCTCTCGCCTCGCGGCGACCTCCCCGACACCCCCTCCCCTCTCTCCCACTTCGTCTCGCTATCGCCCAACCTTGTTCTCTCCCACTCCCAAGCAGTGACCTCGGCACATCCGCGCGCGGCAAGGAGGAACGACGTCCTTGCGCCTAGGTGCGAACACGATAATCTCACGTCTCGCCCGTGCCGCCACGATCACCATGCACGGAAGCGACACACCCTTACCACCCCAAAACGACGGACGGTGCTCCGCAAGTGCTTTACCAACTCCCTGAGATCCTTAAAAAATAATAAACTCCTTTCCTGACTTGGATCCTTTTAGTTAACTGTTGTTAATCCTTAATGATGACACCCTCTGGGATTGCTCAGAGTACCGTCACAGAAAAAATACGCGTCGTCTCATATTCAGTTTGTTAACCCGTGTTCGCGGTTGGATTCTAACCTACCATCTTCGGATCGGCTGGTGACGTTCGACCCGGGAGACACGCCGCTTTCATTAACGAAATGACGGGCTGCTCTATTGTTCTATTTCTCGTCTATTGCGTTTCGAGGTTATTAAGGAAGGCCGGAGGTAAATAAGTAGGAAAAGTTGAGAAAAACATGAGAAAGAGCATGACGAAACCAGAGAGATTAGCATGCACTGAGAAGGGCGGAGGACTTTTGAGAATAATAATACTGGTGGAAACTAATGAATCCCGAGAAAAAAAAAGCGACTGACTATGCTGTGCACACTTTTATGAACACAGCCCTGAAAGGGAATGAGGAAAGATGTGACTGATAAGTAGCACCGAAATCAGGAGCTCGGTCAAGATGGACGGAAGGCTGCTATATAAAAACAAATATAGAGGGTCGACCCGCCCTCCCTGTGCTCCCAATGTTCGAACCATCCCGCTTCGACCCCCCTGCAACGCCACTGCAACTGCCCACAGCGACCCATGGATTCTCACCCCCCAGGCCCACTGGCCACCGCAGTAATTCTTCGATTCCGCGAACCCCCGTCGACTCAGCCTCCCGGGAAAATTTGAAGGATGGTGAAACCGTCACGATGGAAAGAGAACTTTATCTTTCTTTCACAACATAACAATACCTATGATCAACGAACGCGCGCCCCTCCGCGAGAAAATGAACTGCCTAAATCGATACCTTTTTAAGTTCCGCTGGGGATTTTCCCCTCGTTTGCCTCGACACGAAAACTACACGTTTTCCCGGAGTTTTGCAGTTCTAACAAGACCAGGCCTGAGGACAACTACCACTCCCGGAAAAAAACACAAATTTTAACTTTACGGCATTTCCACAACTGCGGACCTACTTCAATCTCCAGTGAGACGGTGAAATGCAATAGGGGGATGGCATACAAGATGAAGTTCTCTTTCCGAGGTTGAATGAAACCTGATCTAAATGAAGATCTACTCATTAGATTTCCCGAGAAGTGAGCTTATGCTGTTCCATTTAGCGTTGTGGTGACCGGCAAGATAGAAAGATAGCCACTATTTAGCGTCTCGAGGCAAGATTTTCAACCGTGCATTCCCACAAAGCTTTACTTTGACCGAAGCAATATATTAAAAATTGCTTATACATTATTATAATTAAAAAAACTAAACGATAACGTTACAAATAAATTCCCTTTTCCGAAGATAGTTGGCACATGTAAGTTTTCACTAAATAAATATTTGCGAGTTCCACAGAGAAACCGAAGCGTGGATAGGTTACCTAGTGAGGAAATTAATGAATAATAATAAAATATTTGTTAATTCCATGGTTTTTCCGTGTTATTCCACGTTAGAATTTCCGTACCAATCAAAGAGACCACCAAACAGTACCAAAGTACAACCTGCTTTAGATTTTGTCATAACAAATATATGTTCGACGAAGTTACATCTTCAGCTTATAGATGAGGATGACATCAAATTATTTGTGTCTGCCATTTTATTATCACTTTTACTTGTAAAAGATGTATTTCTCATAAGTAATTTTTACCAGTGATCTAGTTAGTAGTACGTTTGAGTAATCACTAGTAACATACTAACTACCTATAGACTAAATATATTTAGGGTAAGAGCTCGGGAGAAAATACGTGTTACTGTTTTGAAACTTAGGCATAAATGAGTCAATATATCATCAGCGTATGCTTATCCGTTCTCTATACATCGTGGTTTATAAACCCGTTAGTGTTACTGAGCCAAGAAATAATTCTTTATCGTTGTTTATCAAGCTGAGTTTAAGCAGTAAATAGGTTTATTGTATAAGTTTTTAATCCGAAAATGTGAAAACATATTCCATAGGTGGTTATTTGCTCTGGTTTAAGGACATTCATCACATTTTTAAGATGGCTAGAAATTGCTCCTTATCTTCTTTGCGAACCTGTCTAATGAACTCATTGTGAAGACTTGCAGTGTCAATCTCTAGCTATCAAATTCAAAGTATTCAAAATTGAGACTTAAGAACTTTTTAATTATATGATTACAAGCTACTTAAGTATGTAGGAGGACATAGATCCGTTTGTCGAATTTAAGTATTATTTATCTTCGTATGTACTGAAATCGCCATATATCTGTTTCCTCGAAAGCTAGTATTCAAGTAATAAAATAAAACGAAAAAAAATACTTTCTCATCAGCTCGTCGATTTTGAATTCGCCCAGTGAGTGATGATTTTTAACTTGGCACATGAGATAGTTGAATTAAGAGTTATAGCTGATTTATTATCGTACTTAGTCACTTACTTAGTCGTACTTAGACACAGATGATTTTCTTACCGACAAAAGGAATGTCCTCATAGCGGATTTTTAAAAATGTGAGATAACAGAAAGCCCGATTTAATATATTTTCTAAACGATTTCTTTTTGCCGGCTGCGTTAGCCTGAGGGCAGCCGCCGGTTAACCCAAAGATCGCATATTTGAGTCTCGCGTAGGGCATGGGTGCTGTCCAATAGGGAATACACTATGATTTGAAGAGGTGTTAAATGACCATAGCCTTCGATACACCCTATCAACAAAAATACTACTACCACGATTTCTTTTAGGAAAAATAAGTTTGTGTAAAACCAATGAAACAATAAATTTCAAATTTAATAATATTACAATCTCTGTGGTTACAACCGAAGGGGATTGATGAAATGGGAAACACCACTCATAAAGCTCATATTTCCTCTTGGTCGATAATGATCACAAACTCAGTTTTCCTCCACTTAAAAATTGGTTGCATTTCGTGTTTCTCAGTTTGATTGGTTTTGGATTACCGTGCTTACGAAGTCGTAATCGCAATCATACGCACACGTCCCAACAAAAATACTCATACAATCCATGGTACCCCCCTGAAATACTGAAATCAATTGTTTTATAAACGTATTACATCCCTGCTCATGAAGAATTATTTTAGTACGACATACATTAAACATTGAAACGAGCTTAGGAATAGTTTTTTACATTACATATGATGCCAATGTTGGATAAATGAGAAAATAAATCCTGGAAGGGTATTTTCCTTGGATAATTTGAATCCAGGAATATCGAAAGTATATTCATTGATAAACCTGTAAATACATTAAAATTACCGTTTTTCCTTCTTTTGATTTTAAATTTCCTGTTGGCTATATAGCATTGTCACAATTGTGGTTAAGGTATTAAATAAGCACGATAAATGGTGCATTTCGTTTCGATGGAGTCACACGTACCTCCTTCATTTCAATGGGAAATTCTCAATGTTTACCGTCAGTAGTAATAGTCTAATATCCAACTCATACTTTTTCAGAGAGATCAAGAAGCCCGGAAGAGGAGGAAAGAAAAAGAAGAAGCTTGAGCAACTGGCTTTGAGTGAAAATAAGGAAAAACCATATATCCAGCAAAACTTGATGATTTAAAATAACTCCTCTGCCTACATTTCGTTCAAGTAGATGACCACGAACGCGGAGAAGTGTGGAAGAAAAGACTTGACAATGATGGGAAAGATAAGGGTCGCATTGACAAGTGGATATCCGAGGTGAGGCGGCGGTGGTTGGTGTTTTCTTAAATGAAATTGATTTCGAAATCTCCTTCCCACAATACAACAATCCATCAAACGTCCGAAAAAAACGAACCGTATTTCCTGCTTCACCAAGTTTCTGAGAACGTGAATGTATTCTTCACTAGTTGCATTATCATTAGCCATAGAGCCATTTTTTTATTTTTATCTGTAATGCGTTTCACCAACGGTTACCAAATTTGAAATGGAAGCAATTACTACAATTGTAACACAAATACTGAATTCGAAATCTTGACAGCGGGAAAAATAAAAGGTGTCTCCCATAAGACACATTTTTCACTCTTGTCTTCGCATGACAATTCAAAAGTTTGTCGTGAAAGTTGCCTTAAGCAAAGGATCTGATTAAGCCTTCTCAAGAATTTCAAACAATCCGCCCTTATCATCTGCTGCTAGCTCGAATGAGTATCGGGGTTAATACCGCTATGACCTTCCCGAACAACGGAACTTATCTTTTAGTTTGTGTAGCAATTATCAACGTTTCATACCTAAACATGGACGTGAAATGGAACCTCCGCACAATTTTTCATTACTATAATCCAGCATTCAAAGAGGGAAGATACACATAGCCGAGGACACGTTCGAGAGGTAGTGTGCTGCCGACAAAGGTTAGAGATACTTATGGCATTTGTGTTTACCGACACGTCCATCAATACCTATTTATCCCTTTTTTAAATCAGCCTAATTGACGCGAATAGATTAATTCAGCAATATAATTCTAACATTTATAAAAGGTTAATGCATTTGATTCCGAAAACAAGAGTAGAGACACGAGGTAATAATGTTGAAAGTTTCAAAGACATATTAGTTCTATTTTTCATAAAGTTGCCATTCCATTCGCTACTAGCATCATGTAGACGTAACAGGATATTTCAGGATGCGCACGTAAACTGAGCGGCCAAACGGACAAAGGCCGAAACTTAATATGAAATGTAATATTTAGTATCCTTTAGCTCATTTAAATACTTGTAATACGGAGTTTTATGTAATTGAATGAGAATAATAAAATATTTTCGGTTTAAAATTAATCACTACTCATTTCAAAACTCCATCGGGAGAGTTGGGGCATATCTTAACTTCCAACACGTTCCTTTGGTTGGTTGAAAAGGAATGCAATACATATAGGTTGCATAAAGCCGCTCGGGATAAACAATAGAGTATATCTCAGCAACAAGCAAAGCGATTTTAACTTTTTTAATTTTTTTTTAATTTTAATTTTCTTTGAATGAGAATTTTAAGGGCTTCATTTAGAGTGGTAAAAATAGCAAAAGTCATTTGTGCAATAAACAATCGAATTGCAAAATTCGGCCATTTTTTAGGTTTTTTTACATTTTTGCAATAACTAATGAACGGATTATCTATAACTTCTATTTGAAACTTTTTCCTCAAAAACGATTATCTTGGTTTCAGTGTTAAAAAAACTTTTTTCATACCTTGAAACTACCATGGCTCTCTAACCCCGGCTGTAAAAATGGTTCCACCATGAGATAGCGTATCATCTTTTACCCCCTTCACAATGCTGAGTAGGCCTTTTGTCAGCCAGCATGCCAAAAATGTACCTATTGAGTGGACTAATAGAGCCACAAATAGAGAAAGAGAGAATACTGAGATCTTAAAGGACTTACAAGTTTTTTTGGGGGAATAGGAGAGGATCCGTAAAGTACGGATCACACATCGTAAGACATTAAACGTTTCGCATAAACGTGGAAATAGCGTCATCGTGGTCTATTTAAAAAGGAAAGGATGACGATAATTTCCACTTTATCTTTACAATTTTATCACTGTCATTCAAGCCATTGAAACCATTCATAAGAGTTTAACTCTTAGTAAAGCGTCAAAAAGCAGATAATATTTGGTGGAGCTGAATGTAACTTGAACATGAAATAATGTGTTGTCGCATGAAGAGTTTTACGTGGAAGGTAATTTTGGTTAATGTCACTCAATGCTGTGGAGGATGTATACCACTAGCTTTTGGTGAGAACTAACCACGAGTAACCATTGAAAACCACATACGTAAAATCTGAAAGAACCACAATGGCATCAAAGTATAAAGTGGAAATACTGTTATGAGAAAAGCAAATACACAAAACAAAATGAACATTATTATGTTGAATGAGCAATGAATCTTTATAGAGAGAAAGAGAACGGAATGTGGTATGATGATACTTCGCAAAACCATGAACTATTTATTTCAAGATACTCTTGAAAATAAGACTGTAAATGTGACGAAAATAAAGATTATAAGTTTAATTACGAATGAATGGAAAAATAAAAAGAACGGAAAAACTCAACCGAGACAACAATTGATCACAATTACTTTTTTCGAGAATTGTGTGGCTCGGCCCGAGAAGAGAAGTTGAGACAATGGAAAAGTCTAAGCCTCACTTCAAACTTGCGTCGAAGGTTATCGCTGAAATCAGGCGACTTCGGCATAAAATCGAGCGCTATACTATTTTTAACGAGTGTGTGCAAAGCTCTCCACCCGTAACAAACTGGCATCGAAAACCCAAGAAAATTGAAAAATCGATATAAGAGCGTGGGAAACGCCGGCTTTGGACGTGTTACCAAACGCTTTTCAAGCCTCCTTCGCCCACACGAATACTTTAATGCTCTCCAAAAACAAAGAACACTCGAGAGATTCCCGAGCCTTTTTTCCCCGTTGTAACACGCTATATATCATCCTCGGTTTCAAGTTAGCCTCGGAATGAACATAAACAATAGTTTACCTCTACCAAAAGGAAAATACAAGCCTGGAGACGAAAAAATGAAATGGGACGAGCAACTTCTCTCTGACAATCAACACGAGGGGAATAGGGATCGTGGGGCCATTCACCTCGAATCTGCTACGCGTGCCCCCGAGATTTAAATCGACCCCTTTTGGTGGATCCGCATACGGCCAAGAGACCATACCGACGAACTTCATTATTCTCGGCCGAGTTGGGCTCATCCTTTACGCGTGTCCGTTCGAGCCCGCGCAGCAGAGATAAATGACCTTTCATCAATTAAATCCGTACGAAAATAACAAAAACGGATCAATAACGAATCTCTCACGAGACCCTGATCTCGCCGAGTTCGGGGAACGCTGTTTATACGGGTGCCGCGAAAAACCATTTTCCCATCTCCGACGTCTTTCTCACGGAGGCGCAAATCTACAGGGAACACACACACAATACTCCCGAGCGCGCGCGCACACACGGCTCCTCGCGGATGACTAGTGACGTGGGACTAATCTGACGGAAGCCCACCTCCGAGTCTCGGTTTGTTCCCCTATGGCGCCGGGGGTCGATACGTCGAGGCACCGGCCCACGGCGCTCGCGCACCCGTCCCGAGGCGCCGCCGGGGGAAGGCCGGGCGCGTGGGGGAGGGAGGAAGGTCAGTGCCGAGGGGGGAGGGGCGAGAGCGGCATTCGAGGAAGGCGCGGGGAGGGTCACGGCCGTCTCCTCCGGGCCGCAGACGGGGGAAGCCACCCGAGGCCGCCGCTGCACGGGACGAGGAAGAACGACGAGTCGGGTCGCGGGGACGTCTCATCGCTCGTCCGATCCACGGACGACCGCACCCCGCATCGCACGTATCGGGAGAGGGCCATATTTAGTGGCCACGGCGACCGCAGTGGACGAGGAATGCGGTGGAAGTGGGGGTGGCGTGGCGCCGCCCGTATTTTTCTCTCGTTGGAGGCGGAGCTCTCGCGTAAAACTTTGGGAAAGACCGCCGTCCAAAGTAATCACCGGGGAGACGGAAGTGAATGCGGAACGATGTTACTGCGGCGAGAGTGGCACCCCCGGCAGACGGGCGCACGGTTCGCGAGACCCCAGGAAGTGGCGCAGATCGGAGCGAGTTTGGGCTTCACGAAAGTCACCTGTTTGGTCCCATCGACGGAGAAAATGCAACTCGCCCCTCGCCTCGTTGCTTTCGAGTGCATGAGGGGTTAAAATGAGAGTTCGAGAACCGAAAAATTACTTTGGCGAAGTCTCGTGACTGTCGATCGCGGAAGAATGGCGTGAGAACCGACACGATGTAATTATGTTACCGAACTAGCCGAAGGAAGGATAGTTAAGAGAATGGTCTGCCACATTTCGCGCGGTGACGTTGTGTTTACTATTCTCGCGAGCTGGCAGAATAATCGTTAGAGCGACATAAAAGATTTTCGTCACGATTAAAATCGAATACAATTCAAAAGTGCAATCATTCGTAACGTCTTGTGAAACAAAAATTATAATTATAGCTACCACACTTAACAGTGGCCGACCGGGTTAACCTGGTGGGTAGCGCACTCGCTGGCTAACCTAAAGGTCGAGGGTTCGAATCCCGCCCAGGGCAGGGGCGTTGTGTTTGTCCAAGTTGGTTTTTCTATGATTTGAAGAGGTGCGAAATGACCATAGCCGTCGAAGCACCCTATAAATAAAAATACTACTACTTAACAGAAATAAATATGTAACAATACAATGCCAAAAATATACCTGTGGATAGAAATTACTCGATAATGAAGTAATTGAACACAAATCATGTTCAATAATTTACGGTTCAAAAAAAGTTCTCATGAGGAATATATATAAAATCAATTTGAATTTGAAATTAGTAATTACTAGCCTATTACATTTCGGAATTACTGTGACGCAAGGCATACATTCAGCAGAAGGCGGGATAATTCGTACTAAAAAAATTAGTTTGTATGAATGTGAACATCCACAAGATGCGACGAGTCGAAAAAACATCAAGCAGTTATAACTGAAAAATTTCCTTCCTTAATACATTGTAGCCGTAAATAATGCACCTAATAAGATATTATAACGAAGGCATTAATAAATCTGCATAATAAGGAAAACTACGAATAAACTTGCAGGACCTAAAAGATTTACAAACTTATCTCATACCTAAATACCATTACTATAAATTCCATTAGCAACAAACAATTAAGAACGAATGATTAGTAAAAAATATATTTCTAATGTGTTAGCACTATCAGACCAATTTTAGGTCCCCGTAATCAGAACTTCGGAAATAATAAAAAGACTTTTAATGTTAAGAGTATGTTTCACTCCTACATAGATTAATGTAATCAATAAAAGATTCCATTGAAATGTTATTAGTCAAACGTAAAAAAATAACAAATAAAATAGATTCGCATAAAGAGAGCATTCCAGTACGCATACTCAAGTTACATGGAGGTAAGACACCCTCTATTTATCTGTACATAAATTGAAAACCATTTATTGTTTAGGGAAACAAACAAGCCGTCACTTTGATGGAGGGGAAACAGATCGGCATCCACATTTGAAAACGTTCTACGCGAAGCTAATAGTTATCGTAATATATGATTTCAATGATCGGTGATTAACACCGCAGTGTTTTCACTTCTAGCCGTCTCGAAAGTGTTAATTTTTGGGGCGATATTTCATTTATCATCAACCCTCCAATATGGACACATTTAAATGACCATCAAAGCATTTGTAGCAACAACTTTACTGCTAAAACCACCGAGCCCTCACGCATAAAGCCCTCGGAGGAGTATGAAAACACCGTGACGGACATTTCAAATGTAGACACTATCGAGTCGAAAAATCTGTTTCCGGCCACCTAACACTTCTTCTTGCAATTAACTGACAAGGACGCTCGCGACACGAGGGAGTATTAGTAGCTCGGTGATGGGGCCAGCAAGATGGGGTATTTGTAAGAAACTGGGCCAGGGTGGAATCAAGTGGGTGTCCGAAGGGTGGGACGACGGGGGTGGAGGGGATGGGAGGAGGAGTGTGTGTCAATCATGGAATGTATTTCGAGTTGCAGAGCACGAAGGGAGTGTGGACGAGAGACAAAGGTAGGCCTCCCGATTGCCGTCTACGCGACGTATCGATTGGCCCGTGGAGGATGAGGCCGAAATAGAGCCGAGTACGGAAAGAGGAGAGAGGATTGGGCAAGGGAGAGGGAGAAAGCTCTGATGGCCCGAGAGGAGAGAACGAC
>WURS02087935.1:0-10037 GCA_011762765.2 Rhinocypha anisoptera
ACCCTGATTTTGATTGGAATGGATGGCAAGGGAATGGGATATAGATTCAATCTGCAAGGAGGAGGTGGCCTCAGTGAGACGGGGGAGCGGCAAGGCGGGTCGGGGGACACTCACACAAGAGTTTGGAGGCTGGATGAGTGGGAGGGGAAGGTCGAGCGGTTTAGGGGAGGAGGGGGGCGAGGTGGGGGGAGATGTGCAGGGCTGGGATGAAGGCGGGAAAAAGGGATTTGGAAGAAGAGCACTAAAACCCTGATTTTGATTGGAATGGATGGCAAGGGAATGGGATATAGATTCAATCTGCAAGGAGGAGGTGGCCTCAGTGAATGAAACAGAAGAATAAATCGAAAAAAAAATGGAAGAGAGAGAGGCGAAAACGATCGTGACGGGAATTTTCTCGAGGTCGATAAACCGATATTAACGATATCCGAAAATCAATACCGTAAATCTAATAATTAAAGGGAAGGGATTTTGAGATTAGGATGACACATTTCAAATTTATAGTGGGGAGTAAATCACTTTGCTATTTTCACCCAGAAACAAAGACATGGTGCGCGATCAAGTCCATGATAAATGCCCGCGGGAATCACCAACAATTGATAGAAAGAATGAATAAGCCGAGATTCGTTTAAACGCTACATAGTTGTATCCCTTAACAAGTTATGAGCTATTCACTAAAATTATTTTGTGTTGAAATACAAGGGAAATATAATAAAATGAAACTAACTCTGTCTCCTGCTCTGTCCTCTTGCTGAAAAATACCTACCCACTTCAAAATAAATTATCATTTCATGGGACAATTACCTTCTAATAATGGAGAAACTGGAACCTGAAATAGATATCATATTCGACAGTTCAACAATGTTCAAAAATGAAAATAATGTCAAGGAATAAAGAGTAGCCGTGTATGAATTTATATTAGCATATTGCACTGAGTACCTAATTATAAACAAGCACGCAGACTAGAGCGAAGGAAACTGTCACTATTTGAACAAACACTAATCACTAATAGTAACAAGAATAACGGAATTCGTGACGACAACCAAACTAAGAAGCGCATTGCGGATTTTCCATTAAACTTGAAGAAATAAATTTGTCTCTATCCCTATCTCCGGTGATTTCTGAAGAATTACGATGCTATAAATTCTTTTTTACGACTCCAAATAAAATACTAACTTTACGGACGTGGCCACAGGCAAGGTGGGACGGGGTTATAGCCACAGAATAGGCAGAAAGAGAAACAAAGGAAGGAATGAGCATCAGTCTAATGTGACACGAGTGGAAGGAAGGGAATACACGATAAATGTGAGAAGAATGTCGGGCGGACAAAAACGAGAAATGGGCAACCACGCAGATAAAATTACGTCGGCGAAATGAACAGAAACAGTGTCACGTAAAGGAGAGGAAAAGAAACTGAGATAAGATGGATTAAGACACCGGGAATAATGGAGATATTAAAATAGATTGAACAAGGAAGTGTTTCATTCAAGGAACCAAGAGAATTTGGGCAGGAATGAGAGAGGTGGAGGAGTCTAAGCCCTCGGAGGAAAAAAAAGAGGTCCGTTCCTCGAAATTCCAGAATAAGCCTCCTTGGAAAACCAAGAATTTCGCTTTGAGATCCGGAGAGGAACTTTATTTTGTTTATTTCACAATGTTAATAATGACGGAATGGTGATAAATTACACATAATCTTATTACGGATTTGCCAATGAATATCTGTATGAATTTAACAGCGTTTCATTTTAAATGAATGAATTGCGGTTACCTTACCACTTTCCTGATTGCCCAATTTATACCCTGCATAGTTTTTCCCTTTCAAGTAACGAAACTTTCAAAATGAATCTGATTGAGGAAAACGGGAATGAAATTAAAAACGTTAAATTGAGTGAATCTATTGCGAAAGTGATCTGAATATATTTACCAAGGAATTAGTGAGAGAATTTGAATAAGTATGGCAATAAATTCAGGTATACCATTCAGTACAAGTTTCCCTGAATCAAAAATAATTCTTAGTGTATGAAAATTAGAAATGAAAGGATATTTACATTTTATAGGTACATTCAAACTTAAACTAGTCATTGCACTTACAAATAGCCACTAAAATCTACGTGGTTGTGGTACTTACTAGTTATTGAGAAAAGTATTGCGTACAAATATATAACAGTCAAATCAATAATCGTATCAAGATAAGTAGCTCAAAAGCTATTTGTCATCCTCAGGTGAATATATTGTTCATTTTTAGAGTAAAGCAACCACGAATACTATGTGGAAATATGGCTTTCGATAACAAAAAGGTAGTAGAAACATAATATTTACGAGTTTGAAGGACTTCCATAATATTTACTGAGCATTTCCACCCAATATGCATTACAACTTTCTACTCTCCAAAGAATTTACTACTAAATTTCCAATCTTAATTTGAATTTAAAGTTCTCTGATGATTTGAAGTTCCATTACGGTTAAATATAACGTAATAGATCAATTTGCAACCTAACCGCAGATAAATTGAATTTCAGTCATGAAATCAAAAGGAAGATTACGGACAAAAAGAATTTTTGTGCAAAAAGGTTAAATGGGGGACGCAGCGCTCGTCCTAAACGCGCCGGCCGAATTGGAAACTAAAAGTTTAGGAAGGCGTCTGAGAGGAAATGAGGGAGGATCCCAGACGATTCCCCTAGAGAATCAAGGAAGTAGGAACGTTTGGCGCAAAAACCTCTACGAAGTTGATTGCGTGATGGGGTTCTCTTAAAAGTCTTGTAGACTTCTGAAGCATCTGCGGGACGAAATTTATCACTATTCTCTCTCAAATCAATACTTTGGTGAAATTTTTTGGATAAAATTCACAGAAACTCTTTTAGGGCAAGTAGAGATGTCTTTAGTATTACACACGTGGCTAGTTATCAAATGGAACGAATTATAATAACTGGTGATCAAAAGAGCTAATCTGAGCCATAGATCATCCATTTTAACACTGAATCCGAGCCAAGAAAGAGAATAAATTTAAATTAGACTAGAACTGATGGGCATGAATTATTTAATACTTTTTGCGTCTGCAATGAGTAACATAAAAATAGAGATAATTAGAATACATAGTTTACATTCAGGTTGCGCCAACGGCGATAGGTATAATATATAGCTCGAAAATAAACTGGGAAAAATCGGTAGAATAAACAGGGAGCTTCGAACAAAGGGATGCCAAGTCAAATAACAGAAGTAACCGATCTCCCCCGGTGTCTTATTTTTTTAGGTTAAAGGCTCAAGAAAATCCTCTCTGAAGACGTGAGCCATGTGATGGCCAAATAGGAGAAGAGTCTAAGAGCTACAATGATGTCCCAGGAGTCCATTTACAAATACTGAGCGTATGACATTTATAGTTCCAATAGGAGTGAAAAGTGCTCTGCCATGTTATCCATCCTTGGGTCCCAAAAATGCTTTCGCCATGCCACTTAGGGAACGAACTAAAGTAAGTCGTAGTAGCTACGTATGCGTCATTTTCTCCACGAGCGTGAGGGGTTCGTTAAAAGCTGGTGAAAACAAAAGTGGGAGGCTGATTGATGAACGGGAAAGAAACGAGCGGGAGATGAAATACATGGAGTTGTAAAGGTTAAGAGGGGATCGTTTCGAAAGAAGGCAAGGGGAGAGAGTTTAAAATTAGAGCCACAGCTTTTTCCACGCGCCACCTTCACGGAAAAACAAGTCATTTGACAGGAAGACACCAATTCGGTCCTGACGATGAAACAACGTGTCCCACAACTGAAATGCTTTCTCACCAAACTGTATCCTTGGCAACTACAAAACTGTGCTTGAGACAAATCGAGATATCATTTTGTGTGTGTACGTCACATGAGCATCTACCATATGTCTTCAGCAAAGGATAGAAATCAAGGCAATGATTAGATACTTTTCTCAAATGGATTAGGGTAAATAGAGAATGAAATAACAATCAAATTAATATAATCATTTGTGCTCACTCTTTGCAACATATTTTTTTTATTAGAAGAAGGTGAATGAGATAACAATATCGATAACTACGCAACGAAATAGTGATAGAAAAATTAAATAATTAATATTATCTAATATTCAACATTGATAGATATCATTGTTTATCAGAGAAGCGGGGATTCAGAGGCCAGGATTCGTAAAGACACGTGGAATTTGGTTTCTTCCGTTATTGAAGGAAAAAAATGTATACCACTATCCGTTTATATCAGTGTGTCCTTTCGTGCCAAAACTATACAAATATCCTATAAACTATAAAATTAATTAAGGATCCAAGAACACAACATTAGTCAGGCTCCGCCCTGTCTAGTTGCTATTGATCCTTTCCAAATGACGGAATTATGCAAAATTAATTCCTGGTGGCCGTTACCTTCGCATCTCTCATATGCATATGAAGTAACAATTAACTATGTGAAGTGATGTTTTTGGAAAGGCAAACGAAATGAATTTGATGGAATAATGGTCGAATTAGTTACTGTTCATATTCCAATAGTTGTCACACCATTTAAATTCCTACTTCCATTTTAAGCAAAAAAGATTCTCATCTTCCTGAGGACTCTGTTTGAGTGTCTGTTTGTGTTCATCTCTCTGTGGGCAAAATTTGTGAGTAAGGTTATTCAAAATTAATTAGCCTGATACACACGAAATTAATAGAATTACACGTACATGCTATTCTTACCAGAACCATTAACAATGTAAAGGGAAAAATGAACTCATCAAGCTATACTTTTTTTTGAGGTTCTTTTCATTAATCAAGTGGGAAGATCTACTAACTGGTGAACATATTAGATATAGCTCAAAAAAGGTACGATTAATATCTTGATAAACACTTTTTACTTAAAATTCGATGATTCACGTGCTAAGAAGTTTTTACGAAATAAAAAATGAGCAGTGAGTAATTATATGTAAACTATCAGTAACACGAAAATCGCTCATCTTAGGAGAGTTAAGAATTTATTTACCTTGTTGAAAGATAAAAACCCAAGGAAATGCACTCGAAATTATATCAAAATTGATGTGGTGGTCCTGCTAAGTCTTTAAAAATGATGTACAACCTTTGAAAATACTTAATATAGTAATAAAATATATTTTCATATCACGTTGTAACGTTACTTCTTTCATCAATGAGGCGTTTATGGCGAAAGAGAACGTATGTATAATAGTAGTATTTTTGTTTATAGGGTGCTTCGACGGCTATGGTCATTTCGCACCTTTTCAATACATAGAAAAACCCATCTGGACAAACACAACATTCATGCCCTGGGCGGGATTCGAACCCGCGACCTTTGGGTTAGCCGGCGAGCACACTACCCACCAGGCTAATCCGGTCGGCCACTAATCTTTCGCTGGATTTTAAAAGCCAGGGCATGATCTTGGGCGATCAAAAAATATATCCAAAGATGAATGAAGACTTCATTCCGATATGCATTTGCGATCCTCTTCCTGGAATACCGCAAAATCTCGTCAATCCAAGCGATCTGAAGCAATCCTCGAACGATCGCAGCAGTAAAGTGGAATGAGGTCCTCAGAATGTTCTTGCAACGCCGTCAATAGTTTAAAGTCTGATATAAAACTCATTTCTATATTAGGTTTTTTTTTCACTTGAGCATTACCATCCCAATGCTTAATTAATTCGTCTTGGCATATATTTTTACGGCCGCGTGCCCTTGCTGAGCGGGAAAATTACGTAGTTTAAGACAAGACGACTCCCACCCAATCCCTGGGTGGGAGAGTCAAACCCGCAACCTTTGGTGTGAACGGCGATTGCTCTGTCCACTAGGCTACCCGGCCTGTATTCCAAGATGAAAAATGCCACTTCCTCGTGGTAAACTTTTCCGTAAAACAGCTTCACAATAAAATGTCGTCGAATGTAAAACGCATTGGGTTACTCTCGGTAAAATACTTCTTCAATACTCAAGTCCCATAGGCCTCTCGTCTTTCAAGATGGCTGTAAAAACTCTTGTACTTTTGAAAAGGTTTCAATTCCCCCCTGTTGAGACTTTGCCCCATATAGACATTCATAATTTTGATAATCAGCAAATAATAACTAAACCGATTCAATACTCCAATTAATCTTCCATTTCCATCAACGTTCATCTTAAAATGTGTGTTTTCGCGTTACTAGGCGACATCGTTATAGCAAGGTCGTCTCTCGTTGGTTGTTTTACAAAACGATTGCATGAAAATAGAAACAGTTCTATTGAGAAAAAAGTTTCATAAAACTCGGTCTTGCGAAAACTTTTTATCGAGAGAATGGACAGTTTCATAAGTTACGAACGATTCAGCAAAACCTTCCACGAAAAATTCTACCGCGATTGACGGACATCTTTAGTCTTCCCCGTCGAGAAGAAAATCGCAGCCTTTCTTCGTTTGAATGAATGGGACTCCGTACTGACGTAACGCGAGGATCGGTTGAGAAGCTACCCAGGGGTGAAATGACCTTCCTCCTCGCTGGCAACTCGCTACCGCGGGTGGAACCCCGATTGGCGGCCTCCGAGGACACAAGGGAGGAGGAGGAGGAGGAGACGGAGCCAACACGCGCTACCCAGCGGAGTCTTGCTCCGTGTTTAGACCGGACCTTGAATCAGATTAAGCACCGAGTCTTGACGTCGATTTGACTAATTGAAACAAAAAAATAAAGAATACGCCCCCTCACGGAGAAGTCCTTCTAAAAAAAAAAAGAGGGACGTAATCACTCACTCGATCGATCGATCGATCCGATTCCGCTCCCGGGGTTCACGAACCGATCGAAAAAAAAACCTCGGGATCCGTACGCAAAAAAAAGTAGGTACGTCGAAGAACGCCGGTCCCTGTAAATAAAACCGTTGCCAGTTGTAACGGGAGATCAATACTATACTGCGGACTCCCATGTGGCGTAAAGGTTTGGGGTAGAAGAGAGGAGAACGTACTCCATGAGTCGGCTTGATTCCGTCCTTGAGAGATAGCGAAATGGTGGGGGGGGGGGGAGCGGGAGAGTTGGAGAGAGGGAGGAGAGAGGAGGGGGAGGAGAAGGAGGCGGATCTGACGGCGAGACGCTCGAAGGAAAACCAGGAAAGGCGACCGGGGCGGAAAGAAAAATGGGAGGGGGAGGGAGAGGGATGGAGGGAAGGGGGGGAGGGGGGAAGCAAAGGACCGAAATAGACCTTTTAAGACGGACCACCTGTTAGAACGCTAGCGACCGAAACGTCCTTCCCCCGACAAAATCAATCAATGAAGCGTTGGAAACCAACGACGAAACGTCACCTGAAATCGAAAGGTCGGGAGGGGGGAAAAATTCCGGTGACTTCGAAACGCTCCGGGAAACGAGTTTTCAAGGTGGAAGCAGGATCGAGTGCGCTTAGCGACAGGAAAATTATCGCGTCCGCCCGCGACAATGCCGGCTGGCGAACCCGCGCGCGCGCGCGCTGTCGGTGGAGTGGGCGAAAGTTCACGCGGGACGCAAAGACCGGAGACACTCTTGACCCTCGGCCATGAGAGGAGAAAAATAAAAATTCACGGAGAGAAAGGGCGAGGGAGAGAGAGAGAGAGGTAGAGTGCTCCATAGCACGTAACTTTTTTAAACTAGTTGATACCCCACCTAGAGTACGCAACGAGTGTACAATATCCTCAGATGAGGTGGGCTTATTTTCGGAATGAGATCGAGTCCAACTTATTAGGTTTGTGAAAAGCAGCTATATAGACCAGTCAAAGGGTGAAGAAAAAGGCTCATTAACGACGTTAATTTGCGGCCGAATGAGAGGCGTCCTAAATTGTGGGCAGTGATAAATTGGGCATGCCCATGTACTTTTGAACATCGAAAAAGTGTGCGTTAACAAATGGTGGGGGTCCAATGTTGGCTGAAAACATGTTTTTCGCTTCCGCAGCTCAAATTGTTTATAAATAAAAAGGTATCCCTTTTTAAAATCAATAAACGAAGGGTTAAAAATTAATTTTTTCATTGGGTTCAATTAAAATGTTAAAATATTGGTCTTAAACAAGAGAATACGTCTTTAAAAGAGTTGGAATGTTCACATAAAAAAAGTTAGAGCAATAAAGATTGAGGGCTTTGGGAAAAAACAAATTTAAGTACCTCAAGAAATTAATTGATACAGTCTTACGAATATTCATTTGATTTGAAATTAAAAATTCTTTCTTTTAAAATAATATTTTTTTTTAAATTTTCACAATAGTTATTAACATTACATAAAACGGCTATTTTTTATGGTTTTTCGGCATTTTTACAAAAACTTGCCGACCAAATTAATCGAACTGCGACTCAAATGGTAGGTCTTATTGATATATTTATAAAAAAAGAATTAGGACTTATCTCTCTAAAGAAGATACTGTAGCTTGCAGAAGCGAAAAACGTGTTTTACTCAACTTTAGACCCCCACCATTTGTTTAAATGTATATAGGCACGCTCAATTTATCACTGCCTACAATTTAGGACGCCTCTCATCCGGTTGCAAATCAAAGCCCAGATTTTCACCCATTGACTAGACTACTAGGTTCGTGAAAAGTTGTTTTGTGACCAAGCAGTGTTCACGACGTCATTGGAAGAATTGAGATGGGAGCCACTAGTCTGGCAGTAGGTTGAGGTTCAGGTTCAATTAGCAGGATACATTTGAGGCAGGTGACTTCTCCTAGGTGTTAAATCATTACTAACCTTTTACAAACCCCGTCTTAACACGGTAGATCAGATCGCGGAAGAAAAATCAGGGAATTAAAAATCTTTAAAAATACACTGCAATTTCATACATTTGTGAAATTGCAGTGTATTTTTTAAAAAATTTTAATTCAAGGTGAAAGAATTTCAGAGAGTTAATCCTGAAACTATCGCTGATACCAAAAATCAAGGAGATAGATTCTAGAACGGATAGATTTAAAATGTCATTTTTCACTCCTACGATGAACGATCAAAATGAATCGCAGGTACGAATAGGATAATTACGAAAGGTAGTGCATAGTGTATTCAGTAGTTATCCTGCATGGGTCTTAAATGTGTTTACCAATTGATCGAAATTGTCGCCGCATGAAAAGTGTAGTTTTGTCTCTGAATGTAAGTAGTTTCTTGCGCGGTCAATTTATTTGTAATGGTGTGGGGATGTATTACGTTTGGTAATGGTTCACCCCCTGCCACACGCATTTGTGGCGACTTGTGCAGTGCATTGCCATAGAGTAGAGGATAGTAGTGAGCGATAGAGTAGTAGAAGAGAAAGAATAATAGAGTATTCTTTACTTTGAGGCGCTGAGTTGACGAAGAAAATCACACTCGACGCTCCAGCTACAATTGTCACGTGGAAAAACTTAACGGAAAAAAATGAAAGTGTTCGGCCAACGGGATTACTTAAGAGAGAAAGGAAAGAGGCAAGCGGACGAAGATAAAAAGAGTCCAGGAACGCATTGCACGATACGAAAAAGGGAAGAGACAGACCCGAGTGTGACGAAGACGGTTTCATTTGGTTGGAAATAAATTCACGACTTTTTGCAACGCAAAAACAATTTTCGTGAAGTAACCTTTAGCGGTTACGAATGAAAAATAAATAAACTTTGTCATTTCCACTAAACACATTTATTGCACGACCAGGGTTTCCGTTTTCATACTTCGCATCACCTGAAGATGATATAAACATGCTTGTAATATAAAGTAGTAGTACGTATGTAATACCATGGACTAAAGAATACTAGTCCGTGGTGCGGTAATACTTTGGCTGGACCTGAAGATGATGATAAGTATCGAAACTATGATCGTGCGACAAATTTATTTGGTGCAATGTACAACTTTTACAATTTAGTGTTGTTTCCTTGTTACCCTTCCACCATGGAAAAATTCCACAAAGTAAATCCCGAGACCGTGAAACTTATTTTAATTGTTGATCCATTTTCTACACTGGGGAATCTAATATAGAATTAGGTGTTGCCGTATACCCTGTGGAAATCGAGGCGTTCCGCAGAATGAAGGCATTCGAATTAGGACGTGGGACCGAAAGCGGCATGTATGGAGAATCTCGTTGCCCGGAGATAAGACGGGAGGCGTAAAAAAAACAAGTTAGCCCGTTATC
>WURS02087946.1:0-10036 GCA_011762765.2 Rhinocypha anisoptera
AGATGACTTAACAAGTCGAAACCTAGGTCGTAATAAAATATTTTCATGTGGAAAAACCAAGTGTTTTCATCTTCATTTTTTAAAAAAATCTTTCGAGGCGAGAAAATATAATATCAAAGATTTATGGCGTTAACGAAACTTTACTAACGGCCTCATTCCCTCTTTGATTTCTTTTACAGGTATGCAACGCCGTATACGTCCGACTGAATCACACTCAGCCCCTTTGCGCTTGTCCGGCTCGCAGCAAGGACCCATGCTCAGCAAGTCTTAACTCAGACGATCAACACAGTATGGAGCTAATGACCGACATCAAGAAAAAGGTTAGTAAATGATTGGGGGAAACTAAAAAATAGCTCTTCTTTCTTTCATATAATGGCAATATTGATGTATCATTGACACCCTTCTACGAGAAAGTATTTTTCTTTATAAGGGTCGTATAGAATAGGTTTTAAGGTACTTCTTTTATATTCATGAGTATTACTTTAACACGGTTATATGTACAAATCAAATAAGGCGGGAATTTGACAATCCAAGTCAATATTTAAATGATGATGATGACTGATAATTTGTGGCGGACTTATCTTAACTTAAGAAAAAACTTATCTATCCACCCCAACGATAAGTCCCTCTTCATCCTAATATGCTTCCGATCTTCCAGCCATCATCCTATATAATATTCCCCTTTATCCCCTAATTTAACTCGCTTACTTAACATTTAACCGTCCATTACTGCCCTCCGCATTCCTTCTATATACATTTTTTGAATTGTTCGGCATCCCTCACCATTTACAACACACCTCTTCATTTATGTCTTTCGGGCCATTATACTTTCTACATCATTCACCGCATCCACATATCGAAAGCCTTCCTCATTGACCAAATTTCTGATATATAAAACGCCACGCACCATATGAGACTTTTCACTAACCTTATCTCTACGTCTTTATTTATAAAGTTTCCGTCATCGACCTTTTTAAAGAAATATTTGACATTTAATATCTTACAAGAAATCACATTTACTGTGTGTCAAAAAGTGGAGACGATGTTTAACGCCGTTTGCATATAAAATACTAGGGACCAAAATATATTAGAATGAAAGACGATTTCGAATTACCCAAGTTCCACTCTACTTCCTTTGCCAACGCACTACGTCTTCAAATGTCCCTGTCGCTTTACCGTTATCCGGTAAGATATTACCTACGTGAGTAATCTTTCTACTCGTTCCAACTTATGCACTTCTGGCCTGACATCTAAGTTAGCGTCTCTACTCTTCGAAAATATAATTTTTCCCCTTTTCTTTTCGTTTATGTCCACACCAAACCTCTCACCTTGGTCTTGAAGTGCTCTCAACAAGGTCTGTAGTAATTTGACCAAACGACTTAACTAGTGCTAGGTCGCCTGCAAATAATGTGTTCCTCACCCACATTGATCCTGAATATAGATGTAGATGCTTTGCTTGCCTAATTTATAATTTTTCTCGAGTAGAAGTTAAAAAGAACGGCTCACAGCTCTGAGCAACTCCTTTGTCCTATATTACCCATCCAGATTCTCCACCGGGTACTTGCGCCACCTGAGTCATATAGAGGTTATGGATGAGTTACGAAACGAATATTATTTGCATGTGTTGGCGATGAAAATCATTTCAGCATTGCCAAATACAACAAAATTACTGAGTAAGTGACATATCTTACTTCTGATCTGTCTGAAAGTCTGAAAAATTAATTTGTTCAGCCAACTCTTAAACCGAAGCATTAGTTAGTCATGGCAAATGAATTTACTCAAATGTATGACAAGGATTAAGTTTCCGTTAGGTAATAAACATAATTATGGTAGCCTGTGAATTTCACCTCTCATTCTGGCTCTAAATACCATGATTTTTTAATGACCTCCAATAATTAATAAACTTAAATATTATTAATGAATAATTTCCGAATTAAAACTTCGTTAAAAGAACGTTGTTAGTACGAACAGCGATCAATGACTGACACATGTTGTATACACACAGCGGAAATTTTCGGAATGGGAGGCGAAATGGAAAAGATAAACATAAAGGATCCATTATTACCCGACTCAATGGCAAAATTTAAGAATGCCAAGCCACCAGTTCCACGACGAAAGCGCTTTACCGAAGAAACGGAAAAAATCACACGGAAATATTGAGCTTTTGAAGAACACATCGCCAAAAATTCTAAGTGTTAATTCGCTAATAACTATGCAACAAAGATCAAGAAGTACGAGGTGCATTAAAGTTGTAAGGTCTCGATTTTTTTTCTCCGAACTGGAAACAGATAGAAACATGCGGTTTGTTTTAAAATGAGCGGGCACTCTATCAATGCGTGACAGAGATGGCAGCACTGTACTACTGACAGAACCTCTAGCGGCAGCCGCTAGAATGAGAACTGCTTTCGATACTTAAAATGGCGACGTTTTCGTTACATGACCATCGTGTAATCAATCGAGGTGTGAAACCGATTAAAATGCATCGCCAGTTGAAGGAGACATGTGGTGATTGAGTCATAGATGTGTTGAAAGTGCGTTCATGGGTGCGACAGTTTAAAGAAGGCAGAATTTTGTGTGACAACGAACCAAAACAATCTCGGCCTGGCACACCTCGCGAAAAATTTGCCATGTAGGAAACCGTCTCAGGCTTAACTTGGTGGAACTCCTTTTGAAAATGCTAAGTTTTTCTTCTCTCACCAAAAATTTGCCATTTTAAGTATCGAAAAATGTTCTCATTCTCGCGGCTTCCACTAGAGGTTCTGTCTGTCGTACAGTGCTGCCATCTCTGCACACAATAATAATATAGTGAAGAAACATATTTTTAGAAGAAAATTGAACTATGACCAGCCATTATCAATAAAGTTCAACTTTGATAGTGAAAACATTGAATTGAAGAAGAAAAATGAGAATACTTTTGAATAAACCACATCAAGCTGATTGAAGATCATTAGTAAAATTCCTACATTTTGTGTAGGTAATTTGAGGGGGGTGGAAATTTATTCTAAGAAATTTACATAACTGAAAAAAAAACAAGCTGAAAGTTATGTGAGTGTACCAAAATGTTGTAATGATCAATCCTGATTTGGAAAATTTTGTACGAATGAAAAACCAATACAGGAGTAGTAATGCGTATTACACATTAATATAAGCAGACTAAAATAAATGTAAGTCCTAATGAACAACAAAATTTCTGTTCACAGCCCCTGACAATGGTGAAGACGTGCGAGCTCACTTCTGAGATGCGAGAATGCAGGCCACCAAGGGACTGGTCCTTACTGGCGCTACAGAATGTAAGGACAGGGAAGTCCCACTACCTGGTCATATGCAGATGTCCAAAGGGGAGCATATTGGGTGAGTATGCATTCAGGACGGTGAAGATCAAGGACAGATATTCTTTGTGGATGGACATTAGCAGAACCTCCTTTATTCAATAAACAGAAAAGCAGAAAGGAGTAATGATGAAAATTTCAGAACTGTGTGTCTCCTTTTAAAAGTGCTCCAATTAAATGGTTTGCATTACCCATAACCACAGTGGCATAGGTAACGTCACTTACTGAAACCTTCTTAAGTACACTTATTTGATCTATTTGATCATACAAGTATTTTCCTCACAAAAACAATATCTTACTCATATCCTTGTTCATATGAACTGCAGCTCATACTTTATGAACTCTAAAAAATACTAATGATGCTCTTAGCATTTTCAGGTGCTAAGTCCACGTATATCGCCTTGAGTTAGCATTAGTTTTGCTAGCCATCGTGCTAGCATCATTGACCTGAAGACACTAGCCGGATGGCTAATGAAACAATTGCCAACTCAAGACAACATTAATTCCAATAGCAAATAAAAAGAAAGCAGTTGAGTGTGAAGACTATAGGACTATTAGTTTGATCCGGCATGCAATAAAGGTAGTCCATGGAATAATCAGTAAAAGGTTGAAGAGCAGGGAAAAAGAATGCCTAGGTGAAGATCAGTTTAGTTTTCGAAGAGGCAGAGGGACTCGTGATGCGATAGCTGTATTGAGGACACTGATAGAATGGAATATAGAATATAATCAGGATGTTTTTACCTTTTTTGTAGACTTTGAAAAAACACTCAATAAAGTAGAGTGGCCTAAACTAATGGAAGTGTTGCAGGAGGGGATGGTAAAAGGAGGAGATGGTAAAAGGAGGAGATGGTAAAAGAGGTATAGGAGGCGGTTGAGTCAGGAGTAAAAGTTGGTGGGGAACTCGTTAAATCAGTCAGATTCACTGACGACCAAGCCCTAGTTAGTAATTCAGCCAAAGGACTGCAGACCATGTTGAATGCTTTACAAGACCAGTGTGAGAAGTTTGGGATGAAAATTAATAGTAAGAAAATGAAAGTAATGAGATTTAGCTGAGTTAGCTGGCAAGCACGCCACCCATCAGGCTAACCCAGTCATCTTAAAGTTAGATTTTACGCAGCCAACCTAAGCCAAAACTCATCAAAAACCAACCTTAACCGGTAGATTAGCCTTCATCATCATGTAACGTTCAGTTACGATCATTATGTGAGGACAGTAATTGATGGCATATTCACCAGACATGAAAGACACTCATCTCAACACAATTTTTTTCCATCATTTTATGTTTACATGATTAAATTATTAAAATGGTGTCGACATACTTGAGATGATAACACCATATACAACCTAATGATTGAGGTTGATAAGAACACTGCTGACATTTATATAAAAAATAACTCATATTTAATGTATAAGTGTAATCAGTGATAGGTACCCATAGTGAGACTACAAAATCTCTTACAATCTTACCATAAAAAAATGTTACAAAATCATTCCATCAAACTAAGTTCATAAAAATAATTTTTTTTTTCAGAGGGGCCAATGACACATGACCAGCCAACCTATGCAAGTGTTCCAGGGATTCGAGTTTATGGGATGATGTGTGTAAGATCAACATACAGAAAAACACCTTCAATTCCAACAAGGGGCAGATCATCACGACCTATGCGTCTAAGAAGAACACCAATGCCACTATTTTCCGAAAACAGTTGGCATTTTGCCCACAGTAGTCAAGACTTTGATTCTTTCCAAGGTAATGCACATAATATTTAATTTATTAGGGCCATTTTATTAAGAGTATACAAGAAGAATGACTTTTTGTGCAACCTTAAACTGAAGTCCAATGAATTCAATGGTTTCAGACTCAACTTCGTGGAAGTTCCTTGAATTATAAAATGATCTCAACACTGTATTTCCACAAAAATTTGTAGAAATACAGTAATTAGCATAAAATAACTTTTAGATTCCACTGGATGGTCAAATATAAACTATATAAAAAAATTGCACAAAATTGTAATGTTTTTGGAAAAATTTACTGATTTACCTTCATTTTTTAATGATAAATGCATTTCACTGCAACCTACTTCATGTCAACATAATACATACTACTCCCTCCATGAGAGAAAAACTATAATCTCTTAATTTATTCACAGATACTGCTGTACCTTTTCCCTGGAATTCAGCACATCTCCTGGCACAACAAATGCAGTCAGATTCATCACTTTAATACCAGCCATTAGGGAAAACTTCCAAATAAGTGAGCTTTGGCAGCATTACGTTTAGTGATGTAGGCAGTTATTAAAGATACATGCTGTCCATCACCTCCAAGTATTACTACATGAAGTAATATGAAATTGTGCTCCAAGCAGAGACCATATGGGCTGATTTCATTTGGAGTTCAACACTTACTAAACTAATCCTGCCTTCATATATTATATGTACATGACTTACATATGGTCCAAAGACTTTTTCTAGCGATGTGAGTTGGACAATTTTAAATTGGAGGTGCATCTTGTGGAGTTTGATGTGAAAGTGGCACATTTTATCAGTATGACAGGCTATGGATGATGGAAGTTAAGTATGCAAAAAAGGAATTCCCAACTGTCTGCCTAAATGGAATCCCAAACACCTTTCAAGGATTTTTATTAATTTAAATTCAAACACAATGTCACTCAGTAAATACTAATATGGGGAATTCAACAGAATAAGCAACCCAAAATAGTGGAAAGAATAACCAGGACAAAATACCTGGAAGCCAAGAGAAATGGTAAGTCAAGCTATTGACAAGTACATCAAAGATAACATGTCACCAGGTCCTATTGTTCTTCAACTATATTTTGAATGGTAAGGGAGAAAAATAGGAAAGAATTGTCAAATAAATCTGAAACCACTATAGTGTAACTCTAATGAGTTATCCTGTTTTAATTATGTTGCATCATGAATGTCACATGTAAATTATTGAAAGAAAATTGTAAATAAAACCTCTTTATTTATTTGCAATAGATTATTTCAAAGTAATTCTTTCAGATAAGGCAACCATAAGATAATACGACGCGGTCCAGCAAAAAGTATGGAAAAGACATCTGCATACAAATGTTATTCTTCAAGACACCATGAAGGTTTGTCTTGACATTATAGCACTACATTAAAAGGAAAATGTAATATAAAGAACAAATTTGGGGTGGTATGGCAGCCTAGAAATTATCTGTGATCCATTGCTGGCTGATTCCTGTATATAACCACATTTCCATTTCACATGGTTCCATTCAATGTTAGTTGGATTATTATTTTACATTATTAGAACTTGTTGCGAAACTAAAGACTTTACATGGAATTGAATTGATCCCCCATCCTCAATACCATGAATATGTGAATTTCAAATTTCTTCAAGCCTTGAATATTACCCTCAAAGTCAACCAATGTTTAGTTTCACCTATTAATGACATAAGAATAATGGCCGATAAAGAAGTAGCAATCACATATATGCAAAAGACAAAGATGAAACTATCCATGATGCTAGTTTTTATGTTCACAATGATATAACTACAGGCTTTCTAATAGATCTAGGACATTTAATCATCTCAGATAAAAACTATTAAGAACATAATTACTGAAAAAATCCAAAACAGTAGCAAAGTAAGATTGACTGGAATTTTTATTAGACATTAAATAAGAACAGATTCGCCAAAAATTTAAGTGAAATTACTTTATGTTTGGTGCATTCTTCCAATTATGAATTAATTTATGAATATGAAACTAACATCAGAAGTATTTATTTAATTATTTATTTCTTTTTTCAATTGCCCACAAACAAGTCAAGGCCAATTACGGTGGACAGTTTAACAATGTTTCTGTAACAAGAATGAAACACATTCTTATCCATGCCCTAGGTGGGGAATGAAAAATTCACCTAGTTGGGAATCAAACCCACAACATCCATAATGGCAGACAGTGAATGTTACCCTGCAGCCACCGAGGCCGGCCAAAGTAGCAATTCTTTATAAAAATGAAAAAGTTTTTTCTCTATTCTAAATGAAATGTGGAAATCTATTCATAGGCATGTTATACGTGAATAAAGTTGTTTATTCTTCCTTTTGAGCTATACGTAGAGTGGGGTTAGAAATTATAGTTATGCATATGGAAGAATGGGATAATTTTTAGAGCGGTTAGAGAGAATTTAATATCACCTCGCTTGAAGGAATTGGTTCACTACTCCCAGAAAGCACTATTTTAACTTCAAACCATCACTTCTTGTAAAAGTTCCCAATCCATCTCCTTTATTTCCTCCTGAACTATGACATTGGTGAAAGATATTTATCATTCAATTGACTACTAGTGCTATTCTGGCCTGAGAAATGAGGATTGTTTTGTGTTTTGTCACACATGCCAGATAGATTGACAAATAGAAGATCCAATACCGTGTCTGTTCCTCAGTGAGGCATCTGAAAAGGTTTCTGATTTCCAGTGGGAATTTTCCATTTTTTACATGGTGTCATATTAAAAATACTATTAAGGAAGGCAACAAGAAAGCACCGCAATAATTTTACAAAGAAAAAATCTAGGAGCAATTCAGCAATTTGATTCTGAGCAATGCCTCCTTGGTTGTAATAACATGAAACAACTGAGGAAAATAACAAGGTTGGGTCAGGAAAGGATTTCACAAAACTAGATGGGTGGAATGCATTCGTCAAACTCACCTGAGGGTCTCGTACCTCCCATATGACAATGGAAAGGTGGACCCTATTCAAAAACGATAAGAAAGTGTGACCACTTAAGCCTTTCTTAGAAAGGTTTGGCCATAAAATTTGGAGAGGGACTAGAGAGTGTTCTGCAATGTGTGCAAAACTGTTTTCTCACCATTGACCAAAAAAATGTAATGTACGTATTCTGCAGTTAAGGGGTTAAAAACACCTTGGAAAAATTATCAAACATCTCACTTACCTAAAACTTCTGCATTCACTTGAATGGAGCAGCTGTACATTGCAGCCATGAGGCGTTGTGGTTGAGCCTGGAAAGCTTTGCGACATGCTTCTTTAACTGCTGACATAATTTGGCCTGAGAAGGGTCCATAGGGCATACTACTGGAACCACTTTCGCTGTAACATAAATAATGAGAATTATTCTATGGGACTCAAGTGTGTATTGCAAATATGATATTTCATATTGCAACAACTTATACTAATATACTATCTAGATTATCATTAATATCCATTGACTTCAGTGCATATAGTCTCTAGCCTAATAAATATTTCATCTTTTAAAAAAGTTGTTACACATAATCAAACACATAAAAAATGCATATAAAAGTTCAATTATACTTTGGTTCTTAGAGTGCCTTCCATAGAAGAAACACCTTCAGATATATGCAGAAAAAAACAACCCGTATATAGAACTCAGGAGATCTCTTAGGTCTCATATTTGTCATTGCCTCTCCTTAGATGCTGATGATACAGGATTTTCCAGAACCTTCCTGCCAGATTGATAAGGTTAGCCCTACTCAAGGATATGATTTAATGTACCATTTGTACAAAATACAGCCATAACATGTGATGGGGAACTCCTTAACAAGTCCAAAATAGATTAGAATAGGTTTATCCAATGTAATTGATGATCTTTGAGTTTGACAAATGCATTAAGTCCATCGAGTTTTGAGAAATTCTCTTCTGACATACCCTCATCATCTCCCTTTTGTATCCAAGTTTCGGTAGAATGCTGGTTATTAATGAAAGTATTTACATACAGTTTGGTATCAAATTAACCAGAATTATCAAGGAAAATAAATTCGGAGTTCGCTTTTCGATATACTTCTACATGAAATATTTTTACTATATTATATCGTATCTCCACTCTCCATCTTTCTCCTCCTCTCCCTTGGAGGTAAATGAGCTATGCAATCAATAAGGGTCGTCCCAGGTCCACTACCTAATAAACCTTTGCTGGCACTAGAAGGGAAGACTGCTGCTGCTACTTTTCTCCTGCATACAGCCATCACGAAAGATGGAGCCTGCCGCAGCTGAGGGACTGTGGGATTCACTGGGATTTTTATTTATTTCATGAAATATTAAAAATGCAAGCAGATTGGAAATAGAAGAAAACTCATGAAACAAACAACTAAAAGTACTCTGAAGTAAGGAGAATAGAGTAATCGTTAGAATCCAAAGTGATTGAAAGGTTATGTGGAACCGGTAGAGAAAGAGTGAGAATTAAAAAAAAAAATAGTCAAATAAATCTATAGAGAGTACTGAATCAAATATATTGATAATCATGTATAGGCAAATGGGAGATACAGATGTCTTTATTATTTTACTTTCACATTATGTATTGTTAATTTATTTCGCAGCCATCAGTATGGTTTAATACAGGAAAAATGGAGAGAAAAATTGATCACCACAGATTTATTCCTATTCATAAACTGTACTAAAATAATAGGGCCAAAAAAAGTTTATCTCTTATCATTTTACATACTATGAGTAGCTGTGATACCACAAGCTCATTTTATTGTGTCGGTAAAAAAAAAGCACGTGCTGGATTTTCGAAGCTTTCCAATTCACAAATACATTACACAAATGTAGGTGAATTAACAAATATTCCTAATTTACCTACATAAGAAGCATTGAATGCAGTTACCAAACTATTGCCGACCGGGTTAGCCTGGTGGGTAGCGTGCTCGCCGGCTAACCCAAAGGTCGCGGGTTCGAATCCCGCCCAGG